>ML213693.1:0-27082 GCA_004379715.1 Crucibulum laeve
TGAAGTCGATTTAGCGGCGGCAGGACCGAGTTTCCGAGTACAGAGCCGTGCGAGGCTCGTCAGTGGATCAACCAGAAGAGGGCAGAGTTGTGGAAGAAGAGGGAGAGGGAGGCTAGGGCAACGGCTGCGCAACAAGCCATTGAGAAGAGTGGCGAGGATGTGGAGATGGGAGCTGAGGGTGCAGAAAACAAGGAGGGTAGTGTGGAGAAGGAGGGTGAAGGTGCGGAGTCGGGTGATAAGGAGGTGGGGAGCGAGCAAGAGGGAGTGGAACAGGAGGTGGAAAATGGACAAGGGAATGCGGAGATGGTGGACAAAGAGGTGGAGAACAATGTTAGGGAGGACGGAGAAGTGCGGGAGGGTGGAGAAGTTGAGGAGAGCCAGACTCTCCAAGACTGAATGTATATATGGACTTTATTTTGTTTTCTTTTTGTTTGTATGTGATTTTCTTGTCGGTTTGAAGTGGAATGACATTATAAGTTGAAATGAAGTGAGAAGTAGTGGAGAACAGATGGAAATGTGCAGAGAACTATGAAGTATGTACAGAGAAGAGTGGACAATGTTCGGAAGAGTGAAGATTGAGATGGAAAAGAAATAAAGGAAATCTATAACTTGTCTAGGGGGCCGGGAAAGTGGGGATATCTTTGATGGAAGTCCTGTAACAGTTCCTGAGTGTGATCTAGTTTGGTAGCAGGGAGCCAAGATTCGGATTTGTCAGTGTCTGCATATCCAAGCCAGTGGACTTTGTATTGGAGTTTACAATGTTTGTATTGCCCATCTATTTTGGACTCGAGAATCTCTTCAACTTTGTACTCAATGTCACCTTTGATCTCAACAGGAGGAGGTGGACTAGGTACCTGGCCAGGGATGGTGTTTTTGTGATGGGGTTTGAGCATAGAAATGTGGAGGACGGGGTGAACAGCACACATGGAGTCAGGAAGGCAGAGAGTGAAGGAGCAAGAGCCAGCATGACCTATAATTTCATAGGGACCTAGGAATTTCTCTGAGAGCTTCTTAGCAGGCCTAGTAGTATTAAAGAACTTTGCTTTGATAAATACTTTCTGACCAAGTTGGAAGTCCAGTGCAGGAATCCTAGTTTTGTCTGCAGAGATCTGATATTGCTTCTGAGCTTCAGCGATCTCCACACATAAGAACTGGTGGAGTTGATCCAGGTCTATGGCGAAGTCATATGCTTTTGAGGATGTAATGTTGCATTCAGGGTGAATGGAAATGGAGGGGTCATAGCCCTTGTTGGCAAAGAATGGGGACACACCAGTAGTAGTGCTAGGTGCGCTATTGTAGGCGAACTCCGCGAGGGGTAAGAGGTCGTGCCAATTGTCCTGCTGATAGTTGCAGTAAATCCAAAGGTATTGCTCAAGAGTTTGATTAGTACATTCGGTCTGGCCATCACCTTCCGGATGATAACCCAAAGTGAAGTGGAGTTCCATATTGAGGAGTTTGCCTAAAGAATGGAAAAAGTGGGAGACGAACTCGGTGCCATGGTCTGAGGTAATGTGCAAGGGAACTCCGTGCTTGGAGAACACATGAATGACAAATAACCGAGTGAGTTCTGCAGAGGTGATGGTGTTGTGAGTGGGGATGAATATGGATTGTTTAGTGAGTCGATCCACGACTACCAAAATGGAATTGAAACCACTGGAGCTAGGGAGTTTCTCTATGAAGTCCATTGATATTGAGTGCCAGGGTCTAACAGGAATGGGAAGCTGTTTGAGAGTGCCATAGGGTCGGTGCTGTTGAGGTTTGGAGCACATACAAGTAACACAAGACTTGCATAATTCTTTGACCATAGTATGGATATTTGGCCAAGTGTATTCGCGTCAGATAAGTGCTAGTGTCTTGTTTTGTCCAAAATGACCAGATAGAATGTGATCATGCTTGTACTGTATGACACATAGGCGGAGATCAGCTATGTCCGGCATGTAGATTCGATTATCAATGTGGAGAAGTCCTTGGGGATTGCGAGTCCAGTGTGGCAAGGTGGGAATGGAAGGATGTGCTGTGGTGATTGGGTTGTCTGCCAAGGATGCTAAGATATCCGAATGGAGTTTCTCAACGTCCATAAGCAGGGTGCTGCGGAGAACTGGGAATGAAAAAATAGTAGCGCAGAGTGAAGTGGTAAGTTGTTCTTGGGTGAATACTGGTTGGTAATTGTGTGGATTAACCTTAGCATAGTCACTATTCCCCTCTTTTGGGTAGACATCCCATTGTCTAGTTAAAGAGTCGGGCTTCGTGCCTAATTTACCTGGGTGGAAACGGATGATAAGATTAAACTGGGAGAGGAACTCTGACCATTGTGCTTGACAGCGTGTCAAAATCTTTGTGGTAGTGAAGTATTCTAAATTCTTGTGATCAGTGACAACATCTATAGGGAGAGCTGCACCTTCAAGATAATGCCGCCAATTTTGGAATGCGGCGAAGATCGCCAGGAGTTCTTTATTGTGGGTGTCATAGTTTAATTCTGCTGCAGTAAATGTGCAAGAGTGGAATGCAATTGGGTGAATTTCACCAGTGGGAAGAACAATAGATAAGATGGCTGCTAGGGCATAATCAGAAGCATCTCAGAGTAGTTCCAGATGAATCAATGATAGAAATTAGCATAACCTAGGAAAGACTGAATGTCTTTCACTTTGCAAGGTTCTGGCCATTCCTGAATAACCTTGATTTTGTCTTCGGACATCTTCAAACTGTCAGGGGAGAGGATATAGCCAAGGTATTCCACCTGTTTGGAGTGGAATTTGCACTTGTCTGCGCGGGCATAGAGGCCATGCTTGCGGAGTCGTTTGAGTGCCTTGCAGACATGAGAATGGTGTTGAGAGAGGTCATTAGAATAGATGAGAATGTTGTCAAGGTAGACGATGATGCAGATGTCAAGTAGGTCAGAGAAGATGTCATTCATAAAACATTAGAAAGCCACAGGTGTATTAGAGAGACCGAAGGGGATTACCATCCATTCAAAGGAGCCATAGCAAGTGCGAAAGGCGGTCTTCCATTCATTGCCTTCGGCAATGCGGACTAGATGATAAGCGTGGCGGAGATCTATCTTTGTATAGAGCTGAGCCTTGCGAGGGCTATCTAAAAGGTCGGAGATCAGGGGTAATGGATAGCAATCCTTTTTGGTGATCTTGTTGGATGAATCTATAAAACAGTGAGAAGTGTCGCAGTCTATCAATGCTTGAAAAGGGAGTGGAAAACTAGGAGAAGAGAGTGGAATTGTAAGGGAATCGGGGTCGGAAAGAGTGGACACATTGAGACGGGCCTCCTTAATTGTGCAGTTGGAGACAACACAGCTCTCAGCCTGCACAGAGTCTGAAGAGCTACTCTCTATTTTTTTGAGTCTGGAGAGTCGGACTTCTTCTCCTCAGCCGTTGCTGCACAGGCTTTGGCCTTGGAGGTGCTAGAGGAGGATCTGGGGCAGTCTTTGGCCATACGACCATTACCACCACAGAACATGCATAGATTGTTGTCCATGCATCGTTTGTGTTCCTCGGTGGTGAGCTTACCATCCTTGCCTAATTTGGACGATAAGTCGGGTTTCTTGACCAAGGAGCTAGCATGATTGGATGAGTTGTTGGATTTAGAAGAGGATCCCAAAGATGATGAGTGATTGGAGGATGAGGATGGGGTGGAGTTGCCTTTAGGGGTGGACTTCTGCTGGCTTTTCGACTTGTCCACATTCAACTTCTTGGACTTGTCAGATTTATCAGTGGAGCCGTGCTTATCCCACGCGATTTCACCCTTGCATTCCCAATAACGCCTGTCTATGACTTTGGCAAGGTCCTTCATCTCCTGGGGTTTCTTTGGTTTTCCAATATTGCTCATACGGTCCTTAATGCAGTCAGGGAGACCCTCATAGAACCAATGACAGAGTGCAGTTTCTCCATAGTCGTCATTGAGCTTGGACTCATAGCAGTTGAATAGCATGATATATTTGGTAACATGCTGATTGTCCTTCATGGTGAGGTTCTCTAGTTGAGTCTTGGCATCACCTTTGGGGTTGTCAGGCCCAAAGTTGCTGCAGAGTTCATAGATAAACTCATTGTAGTCATCTAACCAGAGAGGGGGTTTGCAAGTTTCACCCATAATACCAGGTTTGAACCTGTCCAAGGCAGTAACTTTGAGGTATGAGATGGCAAAGGTGATTTTGGACGTGTCAGTCCGAAATGCCAAAGGATGGTTGCAGTAATGTAGGTTGCACTGGAACAAAAAACTGTGGAGTTTGGTGGGGTCTGACCCGTCAAAGGTATCTGGGTTGTGGAGTTTGGACTTCGCCGTATGTTCAGTACCTGCAGGATGGCAGATATCCTGAGCTACATCTGCAAGGGCTTCTGCCAGTCCATAGGGAACACTTGGAGAACAATTAGATTGTCGATTGGGTGGTGTGGGGGGAGTGTTGTCGTGATCATCACCGTTATCACCGTCGTCATCATTGTCGTTGCCACCACCATCACCATCTGGAGGACCTTCTGGGTCCGGAGCAGGGTCGTTGGGAGGCGGTGCGATAGGTTGCTTGGGTGGGGGTGGAGGTGGATCATCGTCATGACTAGGAGTAGGTGTATTTAGTGTATGAGAAGCTTGACCAGCAGTGTTGCTACCTCCTGGAGGCAGAGTAGCAGGGGTAGTACCAGTCTTTGCTTTAACAACCTTAGCCTTCTTGGTGGTTACTTTAGTATGGGAAACCATTGGAATGAACAAGTACTAGTGAAAGGTACAAGTTCAAATATACTGTTAAGTGCTGTGCTGGAGAAAGGCTGACTGAGGGGTGGAGATGTCGGATAACAAGGGTGGAGTGTGGAGACAGATTGCCTTGAGGTGAATTAGGGACTTTGGCTTCAGCTTATGTGCTGCGCCCCTTTCCACTAGTGGTCCCTGGATTTCTGAAGGACGAGAGCGAACTAAGACAGAACCCAAGGTGGAGTTCTGAATGACGAAGAAGAACTCCCTGCAGGAGTTCTCCAGAGGAGTGCGGAGTTGGTAGTAACTCAAGGTGGAGTAGTTTGGCAGACTAAGTTGATATTCAAACTGAGGTTACATAGTGAAGTAAGTAGGTTTAAATACTAGAAGTCCGGAGACAAGTAACATGGAGTAGAGACAAGTAACGCAGAGTAGAGACAAGTAACGCAGAGTAGAGACAAGTAACGCAGAGTAGAGACAAGTAACACAGAGTAGAGACAAGTAACACAGAGTAGAGACAAGTAACGCGGAGTACTAGGTACGAAATATGAAATGTGTATGAGACTTGACATGAACTGCATAATTGTAACTAAAGGAAATAGATATAAATCAAAAGATAAATGGAAATAGATAATAGATAATTGAGATCTAAATAGAAGTCTGCAAGGAACGAGTGGAGAACAGGATCAAGAGTGCGGAGTCATATGTGAGATGTGCAGAGTTGCTGGATAACGTGCGGAGTTGTGGCTGCCGAGGCATGGACATAACAGATATAATAAGTTTATGTTCTGAATGATGTTTTAACATGTACAGCCCACTGTAACTTGTAGCCATAAAGTTTTGATGATTTGAGCCTTGCTCTCATGTTTTCTCACTTTTCATAGTATAGAATGCTACATTATGTTGGAAATACAAACCGTCCGATGCTTTGCCTGCTCTTTGAGCACCACTTGGTACTCCTAATATTTGACCCACTCATTATTTAAATGAAATAGCAATGTATTTAATATTCAGACTCTGTAACATAAAAACAAGCAATTGGTATGTTTAAGTCTACTTACAGTAAATACTCCTTTTATTATTTCTTCCAGTATATAAGACCTCTATGTAGCATAGAAACACCTCAGTCAATTCTTATCTGACTGATGTGAGCTACAATGTACTTATTTACTTCATTTCTCTTTCACTGATTAACCTTGTAGCTTTACTTTATTTTGTTCCATTGGGTATTGCTACATCTCAATATATATCAGTCAATTCTTATCTGACTGAGCTTTACCTTATTTTATTCAAGTAACAACTAAGTTTCTCCACCAGCCACATTATGCTTCCCCAAATACAAAAAGTAGAAGAACACTGAGAAAGCTTTCATAGACAACAGAAAGGATTATTTACCTGTCAAAGATATGGTTCTGAGCTTCAGCAACCTGGTGTGTGGCCTATTGATAATCAGGGTGGGCAGCTGTACCAGTTCAATAATGTCAGACAATGGAGGCTTAATATTCCTCAACAAATGAGTTGAATGTACATTCAGTGAACTATGTAAAACAGACATTAAAAAGTGGTCAAGAAAAGATGGAAGACAAAGACACATATAGTTCAAGATCTCCAAATATACAGACATCCATGGGGCTGCTTTGTCTTGATATAACATCCACTCCCAGTACTATTATCTCTCATCAGTCCATGTCCTAACTCAATACTATAAAATGAGAGGGTACTCACACATTCACAATCTTAGGCACCAGCTCTGCAAACTTATCAAGCACACCCTTCACTGGTAGTCTCCACTCAACAACCACACATAATGTTGTCAAAGTTCAGCTCTGAACTTCAGCTTGAACTGAACTTTGACAGAACTGAACCTGAAGCTCAGTTCAATTTTTTGAGGTTTGGCTGAACTAAACCTATGGTTGGGTTTGGGATTCATTAAATTTCAAAAAGGTTCAAACTTGGTTCAAATGCTAAACCAATACCTACTGGGATCTGCAAATTTCTACAAGAAAAAACACATTTAGGCAATAAATTCAAGTATGTTCTGTAGTGTACAGTTGCATAGAAAGTTGATCTACAAATTAAAATAATTATCTACTATTTTATTAGTTACAAATACAGAGTTGCAGTGACAAAATCTATATTTAGCATCACAATGTAACCAGTGGAGGCTAGTGAGGAACTTCTCACTCTCAAAAACTAAGTGCTAATTGATTCTGATGATATCTGTAATCAATAAATTAGTTAGGAGCAGTGTTCTGTAGTCTTTAGCTGGTTGTTTCTTACTGCCAATACTATTCACTCTACTCCTCATCCTCTCTTCTCTTCCAAGTTGATAGTTTGTGTATCAACCTCAACACATCTCTGAGTAGATTGTGTTGACATGCCTGACACCCACATCTTGGTTTGCAAGGATGGGTGCATAGTGCTTTAGTTAGTCCTGCATGCATAAAAAATGACTACAAAAGAAAATGATCAAAAGAATACTTACTTTAATGTTGAATTAGGAAGAGAGTAGGTGTCAGGGTTCACCATTTTCCTAGACATTTCCATGCTATAAAATATTGGAGAACATTGTGGAATATTCTAGGAGGAATGTTGTAAAATATTCCAGAAGTAGTTAGTAGTATATAAGGCCCATGTAGTGTAGCTCTCTCCCCAGCTTCAATCTCTTAGGATTTCCACTATCCTAGTTATTGTTCCTCAGTCCTCTATCATCTCTCCTCTCAATCCTCCTCATCCTTACTCTTTGCTTGGTCTTGTTGTCTGTGGTCTTGTCACTCTAGTGTTGCCCTAACAGTAGAGGAGGGGACAAACTTACCAATGACATATATTACATGATATTCCATAAAAGGCAAATTTTGAGATGCTAATGTGGTAGTGTATGCCACTGACATACAACTTTTACTCACTTTTGATGGTGACAGATGGCTCTACTAAAGCTCCCTGAAAGAACAATTCTTATTACATGAGACTCATAATCCATGCTAAATTAAAAGTCATCAGAACATCATCTTGATAAATAAATGCTGATTGTGTAAATAGTGGTCATGTGTAAAGTAGTACTAATACACTGTATGTTGCTGATGTAAAACTTTTGCTCACTTTTAATGACACCCTTTTTCTCTACTAAACCTTCCTAAAAGAATGATTATTTTAATATAATATATCAAGTACAGGTCAATGTGTGGGAGAGTGATGGGATTGAATGGGATGAGGTGTGGGAATTGATTATTTGATGATTGATATTTGAATTGTCAGCCAACACCTTGAAATGTCTAAGTCTCACTTAAATCAGGTGTTTGTCAGTACTGACAAAGATTGGCTATCATTATTTCATTCATAGTGTTTATTGTGTGTGGAAATTTTGATAAGATATAGCCATTTGTGAAACAATAGACCAATTTGACCACTGTTTATCTTCAGCAAGATATTTGTTCTTGGAGCTTGGCAGGACCAAATAGCAGCTAGTGTGTTACATCCATGCCTTGGCAACTTGAACTCTGTGCGTTATCATCAACTCCACACCTTTCATACATGACTCTGCACTCTCTGACTTTGTTCACCACACATTCCTCACAGAATTCTATTTAGATCTAGATTATCTATTATCTATTTTCTTTTATCTTTTGATTTATATCTATTTCCTTTACTTACAATTATGCAGTTCACTTCAAGTCTCATACACATTTCATATTTTGTACCTAGTACTCTGTGTTACTCATCTCTACTCTGCAGTTACTCATCTCTGGACTTCTAGTATTTAAACCTACTTACTTCACTATGTAACCTCAGTTTGAATATCAACTTAGTCTGCCAAACTACTCTGCCTTGAGTTACCACCAACTCTGCACTCCTCTGGAGAACTCCTGCAGGGAGTTCCTCTTTGTTGTTCAGAACTCCACCTTGGGTTCTGTCTTAGTTTGCTCTTGTCCTTTGAAAATTCAGGGACCACTAGTGGAAAGGGGCACAGCACATAAGCTGAAGCCAAAGTCCCTAGTTCACCTCAAGGCAATCTGTCTCTGCACTCTGCCCTCATTATCTGACATCTCTGCCCCTAAGTCAGCCTTTCTCCAGCACAGCACTTAACAGTATATTCAAACTCATACCTTTCACTAGTACTTGTTCAATTCAATGGTTTCCCATACTAAAGTAACCACCAAGAAGGCTAAGGTTGTTAAAGCAAAGACTGGTACTACCCCTGCTACTCTGCCTCCAGGAGGTAGCAACACTGCTGGTCAAGCTTCTCATACACTAAATACATCTACTCCTAGTCATGATGACAATCCACCTCCACCCCCACCCAAACAACCTATCACACCACCCCCCAATGACCCTGCCCCAGACCCAGAAGGTCCTCCAGATGGTAATGGTAGTGGCAACAATGGTGATGATGACAGTGATAATGGTGATGACCACAACAACACTCCTCCTACACCACCCAATCAACAATCTAACCATTCTCCAAGTGTTCCCTATGGACTAGCAGAAGCCCTTGCAGATGTAGCTCAGGCTATCCACCATCCTGCAGGTGCTGAACATACAGCAAAGTCCAAACTCTGTGACCCAGATACCTTTGATGGGTCAGACTCCACCAAACTCCACAGTTTTTTGTTCCAGTGCAACCTACATTACCACAACCATCCTTTGGCATTCCAGACTGACACATCCAAAATCACCTTCACCATCTCATACCTCAAAGGTACTGCCTTGGACAGGTTCAAACCTGGTATTATGGGTGAAACTTGCAAACCCCCTCTCTGGTTAGATGACTACAATGAGTTTGTCTATGAACTCTGCAGCAACTTTGGGCCTGACAACCCCAAAGGTGATGCCAAGACTCAACTAGAGAACCTCACCATGAAGGACAATCAGCATGTTACCAAATATATCATGCTATTCAACTGCTATGAGTCCAAGCTTGATGATGACTATGGAGAAACAGCACTCTGTTGTCAGTTCTATAAAGGTCTCCCTGACTGCATTAAGGACTGTATGAGCGATATCAGAAAACCAAAGAAACTCCAGGAGATGAAGGACCTTGCCAAAGCCATAAACAGGTTTTACTGGGAATGCAAGGGTGAAATCATGTGGGATAAGTGTGGCTCCACTGATAAATCTGACAAGTCTGAGAAGTCAAATGCAGACAAATCAAAAAGTCAGCAGAAGTCCACCCCTAAAGGCAACTCCACCCCATCCTCATCCTCCAATCACTCATCATCTTTGGGATCCTCTTCTAAATTCAAAAACTCATCCAATCATGCTAGCTCCTCTGCCAAGAAACCCAACTTATTGTCCAAATTAGGCAAGGATGGTAAGCTCACTGCCAAGGAATGTAAACAACACATGGATAACAATCTATGCATGTTCTGTGATGGTAGTGGTCATATGGCCAAAGACTGCCCCAGATCCTCCTCTAGCACCTCCAAGGCCAAAGCTTGTGTGGCAATGGCTGAGGAGAAGAAGTCCGACTCTCCAGACTCAAAAAAATAGAGAGCAGCTCTTCAGACTCTATGTGTGCTGAGATCTGTGTTGTCTCCAACTGCACAATTAAGGAGGCTTGTCTCAATGCATCCACTCTCTCTGACCCCAATTCCCTTACAATTCCACTCTCTTCTCCTAGTTTTCCACTCCCTTTTCAAGCATTGATAGACTGCAGCACTTCTCACTGTTTTATAGATTCATCTTTTGTTTTGCAAAATTCCTTAGAATGCCAATCTGTGTCTCCCATCCAACTGCATCTCATAGATGGAAGTACCAATGTGGTAATCACTCAGACAGTCTCCTTTCCCACCCTTTTTCCTTCTGGTGAAACTCTAGCTCTCAAGTTTTATGTGACTCCTCTAGACTCTGCTTGCTCTGTGGTTCTTGGATATAATTGGCTTTGCCAGCACAATCCATTGATTGATTGGGTAGCTAAAACTATCCCTTTCCGCTCCACAGGGACCCCTCCACCCTCATCAACTATTTCTGCACATATGGCTGTCTTGCCTGTGATGGAAAACACTTCTACACCTTCACCACTGGATACTCCACTTGGAAAACCTTTGGTCTCTCTTATCAACTTAGTGGCCTTCACATGAGCCATCAAGTTAGAGGGTACTCAAGTATTCCAACTCCAACCATCTGATCTGCCCACTCCCACACTTTCTGCAGGAACTGTCAAACATGCTGACCTGTCCTCCATGCCTGCTGAGTACCATGAATTTGCCAATGTATTTGGTAAAGCCAAGGCCAACAAACTTGCCCCACACTGCCCTTACAATTTCAAGATTAACCTTGAAGAAGGTACTTCTCTGTCTTTCAGTCCCATCTATTCCCTCTTGCAATCCGAGCTCTCTGCTCTCCATGAATTCATTGATGAAAATCTCACTAGTGGTTTCATTCACTCTACCAATTCTCCACATGGTGCACCTGTCCTCTTTGTTTGAAAGAAGGATGGCTCTCTTTGTCTTTGTGTAGACTTGCGAGGTCTCAACAAGATCACCAAGAAGGATTGCTACCCTTTGCCCCTGATCTCTGAGCTTTTAGATAGCTCTTGCAAGACTTGGCTCTATACAAAGATAGATCTCTGCCACACTTATCATCTAGTCTGCATTGCCAAAGGCAATGAATGGAAGACTGCCTTTCGCACTTGCTATGGCTCCTTTGAATGGATGGTAATGCCCTTCAGTCTCTCTAATACACCTGAGGCATTCCAATGCTTCATGAATGACATCTTCTCTGACCTACTCAGTGTCTGTGTCATTGTCTACCTTGATGACATTCTCATCTACTCTAATGACCTCTCTCAACACCATTCTCATGTCTGCAAGGTACTCAAATGACTCTGCAAGCATGGCCTCTATGCCTGCACAGACAAGTGCAAATTCCACTCTGAACAGGTGGAATAACTCAGCTATATCCTCTCCCCTGACAGTTTGAAGATGTCCAAAGATAAAATCAAGGTTATTCAGGAATGGCCAGAACCTTGCAAAGTGAAAGACATTCAGTCTTTCTTAGGTTTTGCTAATTTCTATCATCAATTCATCTGGAACTACTCTGACATCATTGTCCCACTTACCTGCCTCACTTGCAAGGACTCCACATGGAACTGGTTTTTGGAATGTATAAAGTCTTTCAACACTCTCAAGAAGGCTTTCACCACTGCTCCTATACTCACTTATTGGATTCCCAATGCTCAGATCATCATAGAAACAGATGCTTCTGATTACACCCTAGTGGCTATTTTATCTATTATTCTTCCCACCAGTGAAATCCACCCTATGCATTCCACTCTCGCACATTTACCACAGCAGAATTAAACTATGACACCCACAATAAAGAACTCCTGGTGATCTTCACCACCTTTCAAACTTGATGTCATTATCTTGAAGGTGCAGCTCTCCCTATAGATGTTGTCACTGATCACAAGAACTTAGAATACTTCACTACCACAAAGATTTTGACACACTGGCAAGCACAATGGTCAGAGTTCCTCTCTTAGTTTAATCTTATCATCTGTTTCTGCCCAGGTAAATTAGGCACAAAGCCTGACTCTTTAACTAGACAATGGGATGTCTACCCAAAAGAGGGGAATAGTGACTATGCTAAGGTTAATCCACACAATTACCAACCAGTATTCACCCAGGAACAACTCACCACTTCACTCTGCACTACTATTCTTTCATTCCCAGTTCTCCACAGCACCCTGCTTATGGATGTCAAGAAACTCCATTCAGATATCTTAGCATCCTTAGTGGATGACCTGATCTCTGCAGCACATCCTACCATTTCCACCTTACCACACTGGACTCACAATCCACAAGGACTTCTCCACCTCAATAATTGAATCTACATGCTGGACATAGCTGATCTCTGCCTATGCATCATACAATACAAGCATGATCACATTCTCTCTGGTCATTTTGGACAAAACAAAACACTAGCACTTATCTGACACAAATACACTTGGCCAAACATCTATACTATGGTCAAAGAATTATGCAAGTCTTGTGTTACTTGTATGTGCTCTAAACCTCAATGGCACCAATCCTATGGCACTCTCAAACAGCTTCCCATTCCTGTTAGACCCTGGCACTCAATATCAATGGACTTCATAGAGAAACTCCCTAGCTCCAGTGGTTTCAATTCCATTTTGGTAGTCATTGATTGACTCACTAAACAATCCATATTCATCTCCACTCACAACACCATCACCTCCACAGAACTTGCTCAGTTATTTGTCATCCATGTGTTCTCCAAGCATGGAGTTCCCTCACATGTTACATCTGACTGTGGCACCAAGTTTGTCTCCCACTTTTTCTGCTCTTTAGGCAAACTCCTTAACATGGAACTCCACTTCACCTTGGGTTATCATCTGGAAGGTGATGGCCAGACCGAACATACCAATCAAACACTTGAGCAATACCTTTGGATTTACTGCAATTATCAACAGGATAACTGGCATGACCTCTTACCCCTTGCAGAGTTTGCTTACAATAACACACCTAGTGCTACTACTGGTGTGTCTCCATTCTTTGCCAACAAGGGCTATGACCCCTCCATTTCCATTCATCCTGAATGCAACATTACATCCTCAAAAGCATATGACTTTGCCATAAACCTGAACCAACTCCACCAGTTCTTACATGCAGAGATCACTGAAGCTCAGAAGCAATATCAGATCTCTGCAGACAAAACTAGGATTCCCACACCAGACTTCCAACTTGGTCAGAAAGTATTTATCAAAGCAAAGTTCTTTAATACTACTAGGCCTGCTAAGAAGCTCTCAGAGAAATTCCTAGGTCCCTATGAAATTATAGGTCATGCTGGCTCTTGCTCCTTCACTCTCTGCCTTCCTGACTCCATGTATGCTGTTCACCCCATCTTCCATGTCTCTATGCTCAAACCCCATCACAAAAACACCATCCCTGGCTGGGTACCTAGTCCACCTCCTCCTGTTGAGATCAATGGTGACATTGAGTACAAAGTTGAAAAGATTCTTGAGTTCAAAATAGACAGGCAGTACAAACATTGTAAACTCCAATATAAAGTCCACTGGCTTGGATATGCAGACACTGACAAATCCAAATCTTGGCTCCCTGCTACCAAACTAGATCACACTAAGGAACTGTTACAGGACTTCCATCAAAGATACCCCCACTTCCCTGGTCCCCTAGACAAATTATAGATTTCATTTATTCATTTCCACTTCAATTTCCACTCTTCCAAACATTGTCCACCCTTCTCCATACATACTTCATAAGTCTCTGCACATTTCCACCCATTCTCCACCACTTTCTACTTCATTTTCAACTTATAATGTTATATCACTTCAAACCACAAGAAAATCATATACAAACAAAAAAGAAAACAAAAAATAAAGTCCATATATACATTCTAGTCTTGGAGAGTTTGACTCTCCTCAACTTCTCCACCCTCCCTCACTTCTCCATCCTCCTTATCATTGCTCTCCACCTCCTTTTCTGCTCCCTCTGCACTCTCTTGCTGGTTCTCCACCTGCTTTTCACCCAACTCCACATTTTCACTCCCTATCTCCACAATCCCCTTCTTGTTTCCCACACTCTCAGCTCCCATCTCCACATCCTCATCACTCTTCTCAACAGCTTGTTATGCAGCCACTGCCCTAGCTTCCCTCTCCCTCTTCTTCCACAACTCTGCCCTCTTGCAGTTGATCCACATCTCCAAAGAGATGGACTCCATCACCTTTGTCATTGCCTCCTGTGCCTTGGCATTCTGGAGTTGTGCATCTGTGTGGTCTTGAAGCACATTGTGGAGATCTTGCCCCAGATGGTTGACTGCAGAGCGTATCTCACACACTGCACCACACATCTCTCTAGCAAGATCTCTGAACGCAGCCATTGATTCCCAGATGAAGGCCATGGTTTCCTGCATCATAGCCAGCAAAGCCTGGCTCTCTGAACTCCTACCCTCTACCCTTGCCCTTCTTGACAGACCCACCTCTTCCTCACTATTGGAGTCCACCTGCACCCATTGTCACTTATTCAGAATACGGGTTGCTGGCTCTTCAAAGCACAGTCTCTTCTTATCAAAGCATTGTAAGCATGAGTTGTGCTTGCATAGACCAATAACCTGGCACCAACAGATTGTGCCATTGCATGCACATTTTGAGCAGGGATGGACTTCATCCATTTCCCAACAAGTCCCATTTGCATAATTGAATCTGTCCATAAAGCAAGAATACTATGTTTTCCATGTCAATAATGCAGTACACTGAATGGAAAATACTTACTTGATGCAGATCACTTGCTGGCCTTTTGGGAAACTGCTGCACACCCTGATAAATGCTCTATAACACTTATCAAGCCAACAATAAAGTGAATTGAAACTCATTACTCACTGCCTCAAGTTTTTTCCATTCCTCATCCACCTCCCTCAATTTCCTTCTTTTAGGAAGTGCGGTATTCTGCATTGTCCTGGTCCTCTCCTCACAGTGTTGTACAACTTCTGCAAGCTCATCCTCATCCTCGTCCTCATCCTCATCCACATCCATCTCTGCAGCCTCTTTCTCATGGTGTTCCCTCTCTGCCTTATCTGCTTCAGCCTTCTTATGCTTGGCCTCCTCCTGTGCTAACCTCTCCTCCTCTGCTTTCCTCTTTGCCTTGTCTGCCGCTTTCTTCTTCTCCACAATCACCACTAATTTGGCCACAGCCTCTACCTGGACCTGGCACATGGCTTTGGCAAACTTGTCCTCTTTAGGGACATTGGAAGCACGGTGTTGAGAGGAAGACATTGCAGTAAAGAGTTTAGTGCAAGATGGGAAAATTTTACTTGAAGTGCACCAACCACCACCCATCATATATATCCCTACTCAGCCACATGCAAACAACACCAATCACTGATCCTGATGGACCTCAGGGTTCAGTCCTAAGAGGGGAATACTGTTATGTCCATGCCTCAGCAACTCAAACTCTGTGCATTATCATCAACTCTGCACCTTTCATACATGACTCTGCACTCTCTGACTTTGTTCACCACACATTCCTCATGGAATTCTATTTAGATCTTGATTATCTATTATCTATTTCCTTTAGTTACAATTACACAGTTTGCTTCAAGTCTCATACACATTTCATATTTTGTACCTAGTACTCCACATTACTTGTCTCTACTCTGCAGTTACTTGTCTCCAGTCTTCTAGTATTTAAACCTACTTACTTCACTATGTAACCTCAGTTTGAATATCAACTTAGTCTGCCAAACTACTCTGCCTTGAGTTACCACCAACTCTGCACTCCTCTGGAGAACTCCTGCAGGGAGTTCCTCTTTGTTGTTCAGAACTCCACCTTGGGTTCTGTCTTAGTTTGCTCTTGTCCTTTGAAAATTCAGGGACCACTAGTGGAAAGGGGCACAGCACATAAGCTGAAGCTGAAGTCCCTAGTTTGCCTCAAGGCAATCCATCTCTGCACTCTGCCCTTGTTATCCAACATCTCCGCCCCTAAGTCAGCCTTTCTCCAGCACAGCACTTAACATAGTGCCCCACCAGAAGTAGAGCAACTACATGGTACCTCCCAAAAAGGGCCCTGCTGGCTTCTATTTGGTCCTGCTGAGTTCCAAGAACAAATATCTTGCTGAAGATGAATGATCTTCAAATTGGTCTATTGATTTGCAAATGGCTGTAACTGTCACATCCTGGAACTTCATGCTCACCTTCTGTCCTTCTGACTTCCTTCTGACACTCATTCTGTTCTACCTTCCATTCTACCTTTCCATTTATGATCATCATTTCCTTATTTGTATATACATTTCATGTCATGAATTCATTTCTTATCTAAAAGTCTGCAATCTTATCTGTTAGCATAGTTATCAAATCTATACAAAAAGCCAATTATAAAAACAATTCAATGCTATATATATTCTCTCAAGTATTGTTATATAGGGATTCCACATAGTAGTTGTATATGGTTCTATCATTTGATCTTTTATTAGATACAAATACCACTATAGGTAGGATTACTTATATACATAGTACACATATTTACCAAGCCAACTACATGCTCATTAAGGTGCCTATTTTCCAGTATAAATACAGTAGTTAGTTGTAGCTATTCTGTAGTCTTTAGCTGGTCATCTCTTTCCATCAATACAAGACTCCTACCTCTACTCTCCTCTGCTTCTCACTCCCCTCTAAGTTGATAGTTTGCATATCAACCTTGGCACTCTCTATTTTGGTAGATTGTGTTGGTGTGCCTGACATTTCATCACCATAGTTCTCTTATGATTCATTTTAGTTTGCATAGCCTTTCCACATCATCCCTTTTGACATTCTGTTTCACTAATTCCACTACAACCAATTTATTTAGTCTCTACAATACTATCACCACAGCCTCTTCACATCATGCTACTATTCTGTTTCCTATTCTTCTCTAGTTATCTTCCATAGTATAAATACCTTCTGCTTGTATCCTCTGCTCTTCAGTTCAAATATTAAATTTAAACAATTTACTCTGTTATCTATCTCACTCTTATTATTAAGACTTAGGTCTGATAACAACTCAGCCCCTCTGACCTGTTTCCAACTACTCATTCTGACTTCTTGCAAATACTAGGACACCAAATAGGTTGCAAAGGGCACAGCACATAAGCTCAAGCCAACATCTGTACAATCCATTTTCTGCCTCACTCCAATGTCCTTCTGTTATCTTCTGACTTTCCAATACTTGATAGCAACATTAGATAAAAATATTAGTGAAGATGTGATTAGCCCATTGTGAGCTCAGTTGTGCTTCAATCAAGCTGAAATTTTGAACAGGTATTGCAGATCTAGTTCTGAGCTGATTCATCTAAATGAAGTGCAAAATATTTTTGTTGAAGCTTGCACTACATGTGTTTCAAGTAAAAATAGGCCTAAAATCAAGGTAATTGATAGCATTGCATATCTAAAGTTGCTTTATTTTACAGGGAAATTAGGATTTACCATTGTGGTAAGTGAATGTATAGGTGAAATTAGGATTAATCACTGTGAGAAGTAAGTGTACAGGAGAAATTAGGATTGACCATTATAGTAAGTGAATGTAGAGGAACTTAGGATTGATTGCCACAGGAAGTAAGTGTACAGGTGTCACATCCTAGAACTTCACACTCACCTTCTGTCCTTCTGACTCCTTCCAAGCAGTGAGTGTACATGGGAATTAGGATTAGCTATTTTAGGGAGTGAGCAGAATAGGGAATTAAGATTGGATTAATTATTGTGGAAAGTGCATATACAGGGGAAATTTGGATTGACTATTGGGATAAGGGAGTATACAGGGAATTAACAACTGTGGAAAGTAAGTATACAAGGAAAGGCAGGATTAAACATTGGATACCACAAATTAGGACTAATTATTGTATACCATAAATATAGATTAACCATTGCATCCCAGGAACCATGGCTGCAGCAGCCACAGGTCTAAAATGCGAATAAAAAGTGACTAGAGACAGATTTGCTTATTAAATTAGGTTCCTACCAACCTAAAAGGCATGTTTACAATATAGTTTACCTAGATAAGTATTTGTGTCTAGCTGGAAATCCTATCCTTGTTTTTGTCATATTTAGCTGTCCACAAATGTACCTGGACATTCATGCTTATGTCCAAACTTAAAATGCTTAACCAGCTTGCATAAGTGCTCTATGTCACATTCACTCACTTTGCTTTGTTCACATCAGCCATCATCTAAACGGCAGTGTTGTTTACTCAGTTGCATGATTCTACAGATTATTTTATTCAGTGACCTGTTGGATATTATCATCCATCAAATCAGAGGATGTTTTAACAAATGGTGAGCATTGTCTGTGACTTATAAGGTATGCTAGTAGCATAATTTCACAACATGCTAGGAACTAGCCATTTCATTTCCATACTCAAATACCGTACTTTAAGTATTGTTCCTTAAATATGTGAATAGCTTATTACCTTTGAGAATCATCTCTCTATGCTCCCAATTGCATTGTAATTTGTACATACATGCTTGCAGTTTCTCTCCATGTTCCTTCAATGCTTCTCCCACAAACTTTGTCACAATTGCCTCACATAACAGTGTCATTTATGCCGGGTTTGGTAACCATGAATTGGCACGGATGCTGTTCTTCTGGTTGGCAGTGGTTAAAAAGAGCTTACTTGATCTATATTTATCTGCAAGCCTCATGTATGGGCACTGCTGTGCTAGTGTATCTCCTAAGAGTGGGGGTCAGCAATCTCCGATACACAGCAGTACCATGACACTCTGTGTGACATCAATGTGCATTGAAAACAGGTGACCCAAGCAGATTGTGCTTTGCACACTCAAATTTCTTGATTTTTTTTGCATCAGGCACATAAGTATAGGTATGTAGTATCCTTTGCACACCTTGATGAGATATATACAAAGCTTGTTGGCATGCATTCAGATCATTGTGCAAAAGAGAAAAAATATTTTGAGCTTATGGGAAAGAAGAAAAAGGCAGCAACATACCAAATCCTTGGTGAAAAGCAAATTTTAAATAACTCAACTGATCAACTAATGCCTCATTTTATTAATGCTAATAAAGAGATGATCAAAAAACTTGGTGGTCAGAATGCCTGGGATAAGCTTACTGAGGTTGAGCAAAATGAGTGCAAAGCTGAAATGTTAACAAAGCTCACAACTGATCTTGGCAAAGGTACATTTGAAAAGCTCTCTGATAAAGAAAAAGCCTTTTTCAAATTATTTGTCTGGGTGGGGTGTGGATGTCATAAAGACTTGAATACTGTTCTTGGTGGATACACATATCTTAGCAAATTCTGGACAAACAATGGACTAACAGGGCCTGCTCTACTTCCAAACAAGATAAATGCAGCCATTATCAATGATATTTCTCTCAATAAAAATGATGAATCTGTTGCTATTCAACAAGCTGTAAAGAATTCATCACAAGCTGCTGTTAAAACCACCAAAATTGCAGGTGATATCTTAAATAATAAAAATGATAAAAGTGGCCATCATGACCAGTTCCATATTTGGTGGAAAAAAAAACTTGGCAATGATTTTACATTTCCAGACACCTCAAACACATGGTTTCAGTCTCATTGTGAGGCAGCAGCAGTACTTACTGTTTATTGTCATCAATTTCTTGAATACATGGAATATGCAGAGCAGAAAAAGGCACAGGTTCGCTATAGCCATATGGAGATGAATTTTGTCAAAGCTCTTAAGGATATCCCAACCCAAACTGAGCTTGCAGTTATGGCAATATATGCCCAGGCAGTATCTCATCCATATATGAAAGCTATACAAGAGGACCCATCAACAAATGCATTAAATCTTGGACCATTAAATAAAAAGATTGAATCATTCATTTGTTGAATAATTGAAGATCCTAAATTTCTGATCAGCAAAAATGTTACATATGAAACAGGTACCTTTGATGGTAAACCATGGCATTCAAAAATAGTTGTTGATGTGATCAATGAACTTGCTCCAGATCTTCCACATTTAGAGCCAGCCATAGTTGCATTTTTTCAAGGTGCACATGAAACATGGAAATGATTTACATCTGAATATTCACCAGGTGGTTTAATTGATGAAGCCACACAAGAGGAAAAGGACTTGGCATGGATGCCTTCAACAAATGATGTGAATGAAGGAGCACTGGGTCAATTTAGGGTCATGATACAAAGTCAGCCACAGCTCACTCTTCTCCAATATAATGCACAAGCTATGTATGTGCGCAATAATACAGCAGCATTTATGGATACAATGTTCACAGAGGAGACACACCAATTTATCCGTCAACTTGCATGTGAAAAGGATACAACTGAGAAAGACAAACTAAATGAAATTGTTCAATTTAATGAGGATAAAATAGTTAAAAAGGTTACTAAGAAGAAAGACAGGGAAAAGCAAGCAACAGACTTTGCCTCTCACATTGCCAAAGTTGCACTAGAAACCAACAAAGACAGCAAAGACAAAATGGCAGCAGATACTCTAAGAGATCAGTTTGATGTATTTAAAGCTGAAGGAGCATCAATGCCAGACAAAATGACAAGAAATTCAAGAGTTGGGGAGCTTAAGGAAGCAATTAAATCAGCCATTGATGCATTGAATAGGGGAGACTGGCACTTGAGTTCTGACACTATTGTAGCTGAAAAAGATCAGCAGAATGATGAGTGCATTGACAAAGTTGCACTGGATTTCAACAAAGACAGCATAGATAAAATGAGAGGAGATGCTCTAAGAGGGCAGTTTGATGCATTTAAAGCTAAAGGAGCACCAATACCAAACAAAATAACAAGAAATTCAACAGTTGGAGAGCTCAAGAAAGCAATTAAATCAGCTATTAACTCATTGAAGAGAGGAAACTGGCACTTGAATTCTGGCACTGTTGTAGCTGAAGAAGCTCAGGAGGAAGATGGGGAATATTTTGAGGGGTATGATGATGTCCCTGGTAGTGAGAATGATTGGACAGATGAAGAGAACAGTGATTAATAATTTGATAATACAGATGTTTAAAGTCACCTATTAAATTAAGTTTTTTATGAATTTTCTGCTGGTAAAATGCTATTTTTTATATCTGAAATATACTCAATACACATTAAACTATTTAACTGAGTCAAAACCGCATGCAAAACGGCCAAGAACTCATCAAGATTGATCAAAGACATGAGTGTACCAGGTTTTGTAGCATGATGTGTGTCACAGCATGACAAACCATTGCCACGGGCCTTGGTGACATTGCCGACCCCCACTAAGAGAGAAGATCATTCAATATCCATTGATACTTACATTAAATTCACATGGGGATCAAAGGTTCCCTAAATTTGGAGACAAAAGCAAATCAAGGAAAGATATAGTTGTTCTCTTACTAAGATATCACTTGAGATTCATAGCAATTGTAATGCTAATGACAATGGTCCCTTACCTAGACTGGTGCTTAACTTTCATGGTGCTCTCAAGTCCCGAACTAGAATGACACAGCTGCCAAACTCAATGGCTCTCAGGGCTCATTGTCATTTTGTATCCTCAGGAAGTCAAAACATGGATCACTGTGGCAGCCATTCATTTGGGTGTACTTAAACCTGAAAGGCCCGCAATAGCATCATCACGTCCCCGTTCTTGCTCTCACCATTGCCGGCAATGATCCCTGTATGGCCATATCTCCCATGGAAAAGTAAGTAGCTTCTCACCTCGGAGTCACTATTACATGTTTTCTAACAGCTTGTTCTTTTATCCATTCTATCAGTATTGATATCTATCCTGCATCTGATTGCAGCATTATCCTCTGCGCTTAGAGTTGAGTATTGACATTGGACTCGTCAATTATGGTGGGATGATTATGCATCAATAGTCCCCACAGTCTTTGAATGTTTCACAATTGCCAACATTTGGCTTTGAGTCAGACATCATGGTGGGTTCTGTTTATACTTGGATGTTGCAACACCATTGAGTGCTGATATCTGGGTCTTCAGATGACTCTGAGCATTTGCAGCACTTCAAAGTTGCATTCAGCTATATGAACTCGGCATTTTTCTGCTTCATTATCTGGCTTGTACTCCACATTCTTGTACAATCATCACTAAATGACATCTTTGCCCTTTAGGTGGTCATGATGAAGAGCCTGGGTCAGCTCTATACTTGTGGAATATTATATGATTTTTCTGGTTTTTTAGAACACTTAGGAGGCTCAGAATGCGTCAATACACTTCAGGATATGTTTTCTACGATGCTTTAGCGCTTTGGGCGCTAAATTTGGCTCTGATGCGTCTATATTAGACTTAGAGAGTATTTTTAGGCCTTGGGGAGTATTTTTGGCATATCAGGAGATCTAATCACTCAAATAGGTTGAAAACAATGCTGAAGAGCGTCTAACAGTCACAGGGTCGAGTTCCTGAGAGTTCTAAATTGTTCCTTAATGGATCTAGGCTTCAACAGCTGCTTTTATCTTCATTTAGTTTATATTTAGTGTATATTGCATCAGTTCCTTGATTTCCATTGTTTTGGGTCTCAGATATACTAGTCAGTAGGTTTTGGCATCGTTTCAGTAGTACAGCTTCCCCCCCCACTTCGTAGTATCGTCCCCTCTGTACTCAATATCGCTCCAGTTGTCTATTTCCCTTCAGAAGTCAATACAGCACAGTTTTATAGGATTTTCCATCAGAAAAGAAGACTCTTCGCGAAATTCGTACGCTTTTGTGATCTACGCACGTTATCGCTATCGGTATTTTTGCAGCGTTTAGTTCAGATTCACCGCTTTCCATCGGCGCTTGTTTCGTAGCTTTAGGCACACTCATTGTTGAGTTATTGTGTTTGCAATTTAGGGTCTCTTTTAGCTTTCTCAACTTATCAAGAGCTGTTTTTCAGTGTTTATTCTGCACTCTGGCTATTTGATTTGCTATATCTCACTTGGATTCCTTTGAAAGTTCAAATATTGGTTCTAGGTTGTCCGGAACAAAGTGAAGCCTCTTGCACAAGTATTATTTGATCTTTCTAGGTATTTGGTTGGTGTATAGTCATCTTTATAGGTTTCTGTGCACTGCCCTGTGTCTATTCCATCAACAGATTAGCCTAGCTCTGATGGTGGTTCATATTACCCCAGTATGGTCAAAAACTCGACCATGGGTTATTGGCTTTACCTGCACATTCATCCTGAACTGGATTGCACTCTTGCTTGGAATGACAATAACTTGTGCTGTGAATACAGCTTGGCAGCATGTTAAGGTGGATATTCTTATTTTTGGGCCATCTTATGGAGTGACTCTTGCCAGCATAACAAGTTGCATTTCATTCCTATATCTTCTTTAACCATAATGATTTACATGTTTGCAACAGCTGATGTCATAGGCAACCTCTTGCTGGTTGGATTCCCACTATACAGGTTGTGGTATATCAAAATTCAACCTGCACAGCATCATCTGGTGCTACTTGTATTCTCTATGAGTGTCTTGACCCTGGTAGCAGTGATGACAGTGGCTATTGCTTCTTATGGAAAATTCTTTAAAGGTCCTGGGGCACTGCTTGTGTGGCCTATGACAACAAACATCAAGGTGACTTGCTCCATTTATTTTAATTCCATTTCTTTCCTAACATTCAGTATCATCCTCAAGGAATCAATTTCAGTTATTGCTTGTAACCTACCGGTGCTCATCTCATGGGGATATTGTGTCTACTCTTGCAATGACAAGGATGCATTGGGTGATCATATCACACCCCGCTGGAGTCGTGCTGCTCCTGGTGGACTGTCAACCCCGACATTTGTACTGACAGATTTATCTGGAAATTGCAGCCAATTCTCTGAGAATGTTGTACAAATATCTGCATCAGAAGCATCTCTTCCTAGCCAAATCAGAACATGGAATGAGGAGAGAATCAATGAAGGATGGAAGGTTATGGAGGACTTTCCTAATGCAATCTTGAGAAAGGATATCATAGTTTAAATTGCCTACTTTTGGACAATGAATGACTTAATACAGGTTAAAGAAAGTAGCCTAGTCTTAGTATAATCCAATTAAAACTTGATGGATGATCAATAAACACAGTATAATTCACAATGCCCTTCTAGCTAGGACTCGCATTCCACTGCAGTT
Organism: Crucibulum laeve; assembly: GCA_004379715.1. NCBI lineage: Eukaryota > Fungi > Basidiomycota > Agaricomycetes > Agaricales > Nidulariaceae > Crucibulum > Crucibulum laeve. The sequence continues at coordinate 24,228 of ML213693.1, forward strand.
CTCTCTACAAAATGGGCTATGATTGGCTGTTGGCTTGTGAGACATACCGACTATAGCACTGGTGCTGAAATGGCTGAAAGCTGAGGTAATGGCCAAGGGTGCGCCAATAGAGGCAAGAGTAACAACAACCCAGTTGATAGTGACCATGACTCACAAGAGAAACTTGTCCACCAAAATCTGGGAAGATGATACAGATAGAAGTGATATCAAGGCATCATTAATCAGATTATCACTTGGATGCTTCTGATGCTGATGTTTGAATGACATTGTTGGATGTTTGACTGTGACTGCCAGATAGATCTGGCAGTACAAAAGTTGGTATTGACAATCCACTTGGAGTGATTCCACTCCAATGAGGTGTGATGTGATCACCCAAGGCATCATTGCCATCATTTGAGAAGGTACAATACCCCCAAGAGACAAGCACTGGGAGATTGCATGCAATAACTGAAATTGCCTCCTTAAGAACCATGATAAAATCAAATAACAAATTGAATAAGATATACCGCATTACTCACCTCAATTTTCACCATCATTATCCATGCCAGCAATGCTCCAGGACCTTTGAAAAAATTTCCATATGAGACAATAGCAAGCACTACCACTGCCATGAGGGTTAGACAGCTCATAGAAAACACAAGTAACACAAGGCAACACTGTGCAGGTTGAAGCTTGATGCACCACAGCCTGTACAGTGGGAATCCAACCAGTAAGAGGTCACATATGATGTCAACTATATAGAAAAACAGTCAAATACATCTAAAACAACATTTGAGGAAATCCCAACTTATTATGCTAGCAAGCATTACTCCGTAAGACAGCCCACATATTAGGATATCTCCCTTCAGGTGCTGCCAGGCTGTATTCATGGCACATGTTACTGTCATTCCAAGCACAAGCATCACAAAAATCAAAATGAATGCACAAGTAAAACCAATAAACCAAGGTCAAGTTTTCAACCATACTGGAGTAATCCAGACAACTGCAAGGGCAAGGCTGATTTGTGACCACCTAAAGAGCAAAATAAACATTCAGCAATGACTACACAAAGGAATAGGAAATTACAATACGAACCAGATGGTGAAGCCAAAACATGTCTGGTTTGTATAACTTAGTGCAACTTTCAAGCTCTGTGAATGTTCAGAGTCATCTAAAGATGTAGATATCACTATTGGTTTGCATTGAGAAGTAGAAATAAAATCAGACCAAAACATCTGAGCTGAACCCAAATAATGACAATCATAAAACACTCAAAGATCGCAGGGACTATTGATGCATAGTCATCCCACCATAAACACTGTGTCTGACGTCAATAGTCAACTCTAAGCACAGAGGATGATGCTGCAATCTTCTAAAGAGAATGAGATGGTGGATGTGAGAGTGATGGGTTTGTATGGGATGAGGAGCAGGAACTGATGGTTTGATCATTGGGATTTGAGCCATTGGCTGTCTCCTTGAAACACTGCTTACCAAGGTATGCAACACTTAGAAAGGTATGTGACACTTAAAAAGGTAAGTGACGCTTAAGGAGGTACACAATGATTTATCCCTTGAAATGCAAAGCTGACATAATATTGGTCATCCTCATTACCAGTATGGAGCTAATAGATGCTTTTGATGGATATATCAGACATACTTGATGGATGGATATCTGATTGATGAGATAAGATTAGAAATGCTAAATTCAGCCTCATAAATAATTCTGTCTTGCCCTTCCTTTCCTTCCTTCCTCCCCTCATCTATAAGCTAAATTGATGTATGTTTATTTATTTTACATTGCATAGATGGTTTATTTGACTGTATTATATGCATCTTAGTGCTATTCTGCACCACTTCACAAAGCTTTAGAAAAGGGTATTTTCTTTGACTCTTATCTTATCTTCTTTTGATAAGTCTTTTGCAATTTAGATTCTATTTCCATTAAAAGAATTTCTCTCTGCTCATCTTTATCTCTGCTGCTTTATTAGCAGTTAAATCCTGTATCTGAAATATAGTTCCACCAGCTTTGTAAGTGCTTTTTTACAACAATTAATTATACTGCTGTAATTAATAGATAATATTATAGGTTTTAATGTTTCTTACTTTTTTTCACAACCTTCTTGCATTTTCTGAGATCTATTAAATTAACTGTCTTGGTTTATCTGGCTGGGTTTATTCTTGCTCTTTCTGGAGTCTATTAAATTGGCTATTCTTGCTCTTTCTGGAGTTTATCAAATTGGCCACTCTTGCTCATCTGGCTTGCTTTAATTGGTCAATATCTGTTTCTTTGCTATTTTGATATTAGAACTTAGAAACTGAAGTCATTAAGTGAATTCTATTATTTTAGGAGGGTTTACACTCCTAAAGTGGTTAGCTATCCCTCAAACTAGGTTTATACCTTTCCAATATGTAAATATTTCAATATATATATTTCCATTTTAATAATATATATATAGGAGCCAACCAACCACACCTGAAAGAAATAGACAAAGCACCTGTGAAAAAAGCCGGTTAAATCAACTACAAATGACAGATCCTGATGAGCAAAGGAGTAGAAGTCGTAACAACACTCCTGATATCACACCTCCTCCACCACAACCTAATTTTTTACCCCATACTCTGGGTTTAGGTTTAAATCAACTTCAAGCTCCATTATTAAGGCAAAATATGAGGCAACAAACCATAGATTTAGATTTAGATGCTATTGATGAAGGCCCTCAATTGCCTTTACCTCAAAGAGCTCAACGTATTATGAGAAATTATTTATTTGTGGCACCAAGAATAAACCCAAGTAATATTCCTACTGTGCAATTTCCTCCAGGCTGGGATGCTCCACTGAGAAATCCAGTTCCTCAAAAACCTTCAGATCTTCCTGA
>ML213693.1:34206-52978 GCA_004379715.1 Crucibulum laeve
ACAAGGAAATGTACTGGAGAGATTAGGATTAATCATTGTAGGAAGTGAGCATACAGGGAAGTGTACTAGAGAAAGTAGGATTAACCATTGTAGGAGGGGAGTGTACAGGAGAAATTAGAATTAAGCATTATGGAAAGTAAATGAGTTTACAGAGAAATTAGAATTAGTTATTGGGGGAAGTGGGTATACATGGGAAATTAGGATTAGCCATTATATACCAGACATTAAGACTAACTATTGTGTATTAGAAATTAGAATTAACCATTAAATATCAGAAATTAGGATTGACCATTGTGTACTCAAAATTAGGATTAACCATTGTTTACCAGGAACCAGTGGCTTTAGCCACAGGTCTAAAAATACTATCAGATGTAGGATAGATATGGACACTGATGGAACAGAGGGGCAAACAAACAGTCAGAAAACATGTAATAACCATTTCAAGGCAGGAAGCTACTTACCTTTCCATGGGAGATACGGCTGTGCAAGAATCATCCACGACGAGGAGGAGTGAGAATGGGGGCATGGCAAAACCGTTGGGACGTTCAATGTTTAAACTACGCAAGAATCAATGGTTGCAGGGATTCATCTTTTGGCTGTCAATAGGGGTACAGAATGTCAATCAACCCTGAGTGTCATTGAGTTGGGAAGCTGTGCCATTCTAATTTGGCACTTAAGTCAACATTGAAAACTAAATACCAGTCATTTTTAATTTTTAATTGATTACAAGGAACAGCGACTGGGCTAATTCATAGTTACTGGCCTCAGCATACGTGGTGCCTTTATAGGAGGCATTGAATGAGTATGAAAAGTAACTGTGAGTGTGTACAAGTTGAAATGTGAGTGGGAACAATAAGAAAGTCATGAAAGCCATAGACTATTCATGTATCTATTACAATATACACAAAAACCTGTATTGGACTGCAGGAACAGAATAGCCAGTTCTTAGCAGTACATTGTGGAAATTGTGTCTAACGAGTTACTCACAACGCCTTGCTGTTAGTTGAAATATCTAGACATTTGAGTGAGGCAACATCAAATGAGCCCCCAGTACTGAGTAATCTAGGTAGATATATTATATGGGAACAATTCACATGGCTGACATGAACAAGCAATGTTGAGCTTGTGCAGACTTACCAAGCAAGTGGATCTGAGGCCATTAGAATTAATGCTACTGTTGTGGAGATATTATAGCACAACTCCAGTTTATTCATAAATTGTGAATTTACCTATATAACCTAGACATACTTTGAATATTAGAAAATGAAGGAAAGGTTTATTTCTGGTGAACTGTAACTTGATTAACATTGGATGAGCAGTGCAAAATCATGCCAAATTTAGTACAAAATATCTAGTCTAACCTCTCAGAAAATCACCAGTTGCGAGTCTTTTGTGGGTGCATTAGTTATACAATAAGTTATTTTATTTTGTAAAGTGACTAAAGATAAGAATTATATGCTACTATATAAAGGAGCAGTGGCTTTTAAAGAGCCGGCGGAACACTACAAGAGATCTAGTGTGGTTGGTTACAGATCTGCAATGGCAAGCAATGGCTATGGGAAGCATTCTGGGGTGAAGTAGTTAGAATGTGATACTGTTCTTTGAAACTTCTTCAAACCATTAGTTTATAATGTAGACATGATACAGAAAATGAAAAACCCAGGAAAGCAAACAAAAGACACCTTAACAGGACCTTTCCAAGTCTATGACAATGAAGGGATACATGAGAGTGATTGTTAGTGAGGTTCTCAGGTCCAGATAAGTGAAGAGTCACTAGTGATGCAAATGTTTGGTTATGAGCTTTGGTTTGAACTCAAACCTACCAAACAAAATCATAAGTCCAGTTCATGGTTCAGAGAATTGAAGAAAATCCCAAACACATCCAAATGCATTCGAACTAGGTGAACACTTGCATGAAGACAATGCCTTCCTTGACCAACCTAGACCTCCAACTGCTCTTCTTCACCACCATCACCAGCACTGACAATGTCGACATGTTTCAAGCTTGTAAATCAACATTTCAGGATGTAAGCATTCTCAATTTCACTATAATGAGTGCTGATAATTTTTCTAGATGCCCTGGTTCCTAATTATTTGCCACATATCAACATATTTTTGTCAGTCCTCAATCCAGACAATGCAAGACAGACACAGTCCACAATGACAAGGTCATCAATTCTACGGCATTGAAAAAGAATAGCTTCATCTCTCAGTTTGATACTTTCTATATTTGAATGAGCCCCACTTTATATATATATATAATTCAGGTCAACAAGTAAGATGTATTCTCAATGCTTCAAATTCTCATGAGTACATATAGGGATGGTCACATTGCAGCAGTCCATCAGGCTACAAATATGTTGACACTGTGATTGTAGAATTGGATGATAAAGACTTGATTCAATGATGGCAGGAATGAGGTCAACTACAATGATGTAGATTGGAATGAGTGCAGGAAGACAATCTGGGAGCAGATGGAGAAGCCTTAGAGAGAGATTGGCTGTTGGTGTTTGAAGAGGTCACCAGGCTATTCGGTTTTGGTTGCTGAGAAGTACAGTCATTCTGCATGGGGGGAGCAGAAGCACAATATACAGGACTTTTTGCAGTTTATTTAGAAGTCTCAAAGGTCTCATCCTGGATCACTGCACCATTTGCACATGGAAAAGCAGGACTTAAGATGCTATAATGAATGGTGTACAGGCTTCTTGTTTCGATTCATGGCACTGGTGTATATATGAAATAAGGCGGAATGTACATGTAAATGTCTTACTAATTAATTAAGAAGAAGCTGTGAATGAAGGATAGTTAGTTATTCCTAATAAAGAGAATAATTAATCCGAAGAGAGGATGGCTGACTATAAGATAGGCATCACCCAAATCAGGCACCTTTATGTAAGTGGTTTAGTAAGCAAAAAAAGCAGCTAAATGTTCAAGTTCTGAAAAATCAGAAGTTAGAATTTTTTGTAAAAGCTACAAATGTACAAAATTTAGAGTATAAAAGTAGTTATAAATGTAGTGTAGGATTTATCTCATTTCTCCTTGTTAAGAATATAAGAGTGGGGAGGTGGATGAGGACTCAGACACAGACACAGACACAAAAATGGATCAGAATTGATTGTAGAATCCAATGAACAAGGTAGCTATTTATCTACTGTGAAGCACAGCAAAGCTGTGCTCAAATGCTATACAATCAAATAATTAATGAAACAATCAAAAGCAATCATTAAACCAGTTCAAACTGTATAGCTATCAAACCAGTGCAGGGGCTGTGCAACCAAATCTAACACTCCTGACTTCAGTAAGAATTATTAGTGGCAAGACATAGTGTCCATGATATTTTTTATTACCCTAGGCAGCTTCAGGGTCTGATAATCCAATTTGGTAGGCTTATATAAACTGAGCAGAACAATTCGCATAGCCACAAATATTTGAAGGTAATTTGAGATGAGATGGTAGTAATTAAGGTAAAACAAAGCACATATCACTTAGTTTGAACTAATGGTATATCATCAAGGTATGCAAGCATGTTTGTTTCTATCTGGCCAATATCGCTTGTCCGAGTTGATTCCCCTAAATAAAATTAAGTTCTCATGCTTCTTTCTGCTTTGTACATCACGTGTTGTGTCACGTGACAAGGCCAAATGTTAACATTAATTTTCGAAGTCCTTGCCATTCGCTCTGAAATGAGTAGAAACACACGTAGAAAAAAAAAACATTTTTTCGGTATCTACTCCATCAGTAATAAAAACTTTTGAAAAAATTTTCCTGGGAAATGTAGGCACAGATCCATGGAATATATCTCAGGCAGTAGAATTGAAGTTTAAAGTGTATTAGTGGAGGAGATGTACATACAATTAAGTGCGACTATCTGCTTACATAAAGGTGCCTGATTTGGGTGACGCCTATCTTAGCTCAGATACAGTTCCTCGGTGCGGCGGCGGCCAAAGATACCTACTTGACAGCGGTCTGAATATTACCCCGGCTAAAATGGCTGGTATTTAGTAATAGTATTCAAAGCTGACTCAAGTAGGACCCCTGAATATAGATAGCAGTGCCTGATCCAGTTCTATATAGATTTTAGAAAATTTTGAGAATGCCTGATACTTTTCTATATGAAAACGGCCCAAATTGTGATAGAATGGCTGAGGTTTTTTCTATATAAAATTTGGGTGCAGCAACTATGCCTGATCCCGGTCTATATAAAAAATCGACGACGGAGAGTCGAACTCGCAACTTTTGTTGAGTGCTCGAAATAGTGATTTTGCAAGAAAAAAAAACGATTTTACAAGCTCAAAATTTTTATTTAATTAAATAATATGCCTGAGCTTCTGTCTATATAGGAATCCCGTAAATATGTCTATATAAAATTTGCCAAACTGGGATCAGGCCTCCAAAGGCACTTTTGAGGGTCCTACTCAAGTTCCGGACTACTCAGGACACAACTGCCAAACTCAGTGATTCTCAGGGTTGGTTGACATTTTGTACCTTGTTGGCACCCGAACATGGATCTCTGCAACCATTCATTTGCACGTAGCTTAATACACCGAAGGCCTGCCGACTGCGATAGTTGTATCACGTCCCCCGTCCTCGCTCCTCATCGTCGTTGCCGATGACTCCAGTACAGCCGTATCTGTCATGGAAATGTAAGTAACTTCCGCCTCAAAGTGGTTATTACATGTTTAACTATGTGCTCTTTCTTTCGTTCTGTCAGTATGCATAACTATCATACATCTGATTGCAATATCAACTTCCTTGCTTAGAGTTGCATATCGACGTTGGACACGTCGATTATGGTGGGACGACTACGCATCAATAGTTCCCGCGATCTTCGAATGTTTTAAGATTGTCGTTACTTGGCTTCGACTCAGACGTTTTGGTAAGTTCTAGTTAACTTCTCAATGAAAATCAATAATGGTATTTCCGTCCTTAGACCAGTCTGAACATTCAAGGCACTTGAAAATCACTTTAAGTTTTATGAACCAGACGTGTTTTGGGTTCATTGTTTGGTGTGCATTTTACCCTGCCCTTTTTTTTTTTTTTTTTTTAGTATAGTCGTCATTAAACTACTTCTATGCATTTTAGGTGGTCACGAATCAGCCTTGCTCTTGCCGTCGTTCGCATTACTCCCGTAGGGTCAAAAGCTCGACCTTGGGCTATTGGTTTAACTTGTTATTTCATTCTAAATTTTATCGCGATCGTGTTCGGAGTGACAGGAATATGCGCCATGCATACAGCCTGGCAGCATGCGAAGGGTAATATCCTTATTTGTGGGCCATTTTACAGAGTAAACCTTGCCACCATGATAAGTTGAGAATCCTTCCAATATTGTTTTATGTGCATTTGACATATTTTCTCCTGACAGCCGATATCATAGGCGACGTCTTACTGGTCGGATTCCCGATGTACAGGTTGTGGTGCAGCAAGCTTCAACCTGCGCAGCGTCGCCTCGTCTTTCTCGTATTTTCTACGAGCGTCTTAACCCTTGTCGCAGTGGGAGTAGTAGCTATCGTTTCAAATGGAAGGGTTGTCAAAGGTCCTAGAGCATTGCTGGTATTACTGACGACGATGAATATCGAGGTGAATAATGCGGCATATTTTATTCGATTTCCTTCCTGATTTTGGTATGGTTCTTAAGGAGGCAGTTTCAGTCATCGCCTGCAATCTCCCTGTGCTTGTCTTTTGGGGGTATCGTACTTTCTCAAGTGATGACGATGATACCCCAGGTGATCACATCACACCTCATTGGAGTCGTGTCGCCCCAGGTGGGGTATCAACGCCGGCTTTTTCATTGTCATATTTATCTCGCAGCCAGAATCAAACCTCCGACAATGTCGTTCAAATATCAACATCAGAGGCATTTCTTTACCATTCGGATCGGAACGCAAGGCCGGGGAATGACAATGAAGTGTCGAAGGTTACTGAAGACGATTCTGAGGCAATACCACGGCAGGGCATCATAGTTTAACTTACTTACTTTCGAACAATGAACACAATAACTTAACGCAATCTACGAAATAATACAGTTGCCTTAACGTAATTTGATTAGAATTGTAGGCGGAACTTCCAATGAAATATTAATTGGATGTATTTGGCAACTTTTTCAGTCAAACGAAAGACATTTAGAATCATAGAGGAAGGCGGACCAACCGTATAAATCAAATTTCTCTAACAGTTCCATGGAGTTGTATCCCAAGTAACACGACGAATTTTTAGTGCCAAGAACTTCAATAAAGTAGGGGATAATATCGGTATTGTTATCTGGAGCGAAGTTTCCGAGTGGATATTCAAAGACCAAATGTTCGATGCTATTAAACATCTGGGCGCCGCATTCGGTAGCCAATGTCATGATATCAGAAATGATTTCCTCTGCCAAAAACGAGTGTACGGATGGAACCAGTTGGATATTCATGCATGTCTAAGTTTAGAGGATCATAACCATATATGCATCCTAGCTTTAACTTCATAAGGCGAGAATAGGTGGTTAAGAGTGAGATCAGGATCTCAGATCCTGGATCATAAAGGCTTCTTGTGCACGTAACGTGCAGATATTCCAACTGGTGCAGGGGAACTAATGTTTTGATAAATCGACTGAGCTCCTGCACGTAGGAATTTATGTTCGAAAGATAGCAAAGAGGAAGGGTGTGAATGAACGATAGAATATCTGACTGGGCGTCGATGATAGCCATGAGGTTTTAGAGTTTATACTCGGCAGCTCCTCGATGAGTTATCGAACAGGATAAGTTTATGCACTGTAATACATATTTTCTTGCTCCCAGGTAGCATATCTTAGAGAGATAAGCAATGGTTTTTAACGTTGATAAACTAATTGATGTGCGGGGTGTATTTCCCGGCTCATCGATGATTTGTAAGATGATTTCTAGTGGGTAGTTGTGGGAGAAGCGGAAAGGGTATAAGTGATGAGCTACGAGAGCCAGGATCCGCATCCAAATTGTTCATAATATGATAGTGGTGGAAGAGAATAGCTAGATAATGTGATAACAATTTGATTATAATTGTAATTATTTACGACGATTCGATACTGGAAGGCAACCTGGACTCCGGAGACATTTCAGAGACAGTTGCAAGGCTTTAATAGTTTAGACACGAATGCCCGGTGCGCGAGCAACAAAGTGGTTGAACATTCAGCATGGCAGTACATAGTACATAGTCAGTAAATCAACTATATCGAATAGAAACCTCCACCTTGCTTTTGTTAACATACGGAAGGTCTCGCGAAATTGCTCGGACGAGCTTTTCCCCGCCTAACGTTAAATCTCCGTCACTTTGGCAACTCTTCATTTTGACTCCAGGAATGCTGAAAATCAGCCTCTGAAGTTCGATAAATGGGCTCTCACCGAGTGTGAAGTCCAACTATGTCCAGAACGAGGGTGGTATACGGTCAACAAATCCTGACTCGAAGCACCCGTCGTGGAACCAAATATTTAACTCGTCGATCGTTACGGCAGCGGCTGCATTGTACAAGAGACCGAATACAATGAAATTAAAACGATTAATTTCGTTGTCGTCCTCTTCTTCGTATTTAGCCTGCATCAACGGTGCAGGTATAAAATTGAGTGTGAGGCACTTCGATGAGGGGTGATTATGAAGGTCGATAGACACGTGGGACTCGGGAAATTCTAACAAAAAATAGATCAGAAAATGTAAGCCCGGTAACTCAAGTTTTCTCACGGTATGATGCGGTAGGATCCCAAGTAAAATGAGGAATTGTGGAGGAAAGAGTGTGAATTGCTTGGCGTATGCTATCAATATCATCTTCTATGACGATTGCAACATGCGAATTTTCAAACACCAGGTGTTTGATGCTATCAAACATTTGGGTACCGCAGTTGGTAGCCAATCCGTCTACAACAAAGACGCAATCCTCTCCCAAAATGAGTGTATGGATGGAACCAGTCGGATATTTACGTATGGCTACGTTTTGAGAATCAACAGCACTTAGATTCTCCAGCTTCAACTTCGTAAGGCGAGAATGCGTGGTTAAGAGTGAAATCAGAATCTCAAGGTTTGGATCGTAGAGGCTCCCAAGGTCGAGTTCTATGATAGAGGGCATTCGAAAGAGGTGAGGAAGTGTTGAACAGAAGTCATGATTTGATGGATCACTGTAACAATCAAAATGGCCATACTGGTTGCAGCATTCTTCGCACGTAATTTGAAGATACTCTAACTGGCGCAGGGGAACCAATGTTTTGATAAATCGGCTGATCTCCCGCAAGTAGAATGTAGTACTCCAAAGAAAACAAAGGTGAAGGGTGTGAATGAACGATGGAACATCAGACTGGGCGTCGATGATGGCCATGAGATTGGAAAGTTTATATTCGGCAGCTCCTCGATGGGTTATCGAACATGACAGGTTTATGTAGCCGAATATATGTTTTCGTGTTCCGAGCTAGTACATCTTAGAGAGAAGTAACGTTTTTTAATGTTAATACACTGATTGATGTACGAGGTTGACTTCCCAGCTCATCGATGATTTCGAAGATGATATCTGGTGGAAGTTGTGGGAGACACGGGAAGGGTATAAGAGATGAACCACGAGAGTCAGGATCCATATCCAAATTGTTCATGATGTGGTAGTGGTGGAACAGAATAGCCAGAAGATGGGATAACGACTTTCATGATCATGAGATGCTGGGATGTGTTTATATTTGATTGTACTTATTTACACGGTGAGAACCACCTGGCATTACTGTACTAACTCAGACACGAGTGTACGATTGCATGCCAGGTTTGTGCCCAGTGCGCGAGCAAAACATGATTGAACGTTTAGCACGACAGTACATACATATTACATAGTCAGTCAATTAACTGTATCGAATAGAAACCTCCACCTTGCTTTTGTTAACGTATGGGAGGTCTCGCGAAATTGCTCGGACGAACTTCTCCGCACCCGACGTTGAATCTGCGTCACCTTCGCAACTCTTCATTTCGGCTTCAGGAGTGCTGAAAATTAGCCTCTGAAGTTCGAGAAATGGACTCTCACTGATTGTGGAGTCCAACTGTGTCCAAAACGAGGCTGGTATACGGTCGACGAATCCTGACTCGAAGCACCCATTGTGAAACCAAATTTGTAGCTCGTCAATCGTCACGGCTGTAGCTACATTTTCCAAGAGGCCGAATACGATGAAATTAAAACGGGTGTCGTCATGATCCTCCTCCTCTTGTTCTTCATCATCTTCCTCTTCTTCCTCTTTGGCCGGTGTAGGTAGAAAATTGAGCGTAAGGGACTTTGATGAAGGGTCATTATGAAGGTCGATAGAAATGTGGGACTCGGGAAATTCTAACAAAAAGTAATCAGAAAATGTAAGACCATATAACTCAAGTTTCTCTCACCATCCGAGGGGGCAGGATCCCAAGTAAAACGAGGGATTTTGGGGGTAAGAGCGTGAATTAGTCTGTGTATGATATCGATATCATTTTCTATGATCAGTGCAGCTTGCAAATTTTCAAACACCAGATGTTTGACGCTGCCGAACATTTCGGCGCCGCAGTTGGTAGCCAAATCGACAACATCAGTGATGGAATCCTCTCCCAAAATGAGCGTACAGATGGAACCAGTTGGATATTCACGTGTGGCTAAGTTTCGAGAATCACCAGCAATTAGGTCGTCCAGCTTCAATTTCGTAAGGCGAGAATCCGTGGTTAAGTGATATCAGAATCTCAAACTTGGGATCGTAAAGGCTCCCAAGGTCGAGTTCTATGATGGAGGGTATTCGAAACAGGTGAGGAAGCGTTGAACAGATGTCCTGATTTGATGGATTGTTGTAAAAATGGTCATTACTGCAGCATTCGTCGCACGTAATGTGCAGATACTCCAACCGGCGCAGGGGAACCAATGTCTTGATAAATCGGCTGACCTCCCGCAAGTAAGGTTTATTTTTCGAAAGAGGGCAAAGATGAAGGGTGTAAATGAAAGATGGAATATCAGGCTGGGTGTCGAAGATAGTCATGAGATTGTAGAGTTTATACCCGGCAGCTCCTCGATGGGTTGTCGAACATAATAGATTTATGGAGCCGAATATATGTTTTCTTACCCCGAAGTGGCATCTCTTAGAGACAGAAGCAAGATTATTTAATGCTGATGCGTTGTCTGGGTTGCGGAGTTGGCATCCCAGCTCATCGATGATTCTGAGGATGATTTCTGGAGTGAGTCGTGGCTGAGACGGGAGGAGAAGAAGCGATGAACCACGAGAGTCCGTATTTGCGTCTAAATTGCTCATGGTACGGTGGTGGTAGAGTGGTAGACTAGACTAGCCTGAAGATGCGTACTGATGTTTTGAGTTTAAAAACGAATGCTCATCACCCTACGCGTTCCCACGGTTTCAAAAACACGCTCCTTGTAGTCCGACACGGCCTCTATACAACTTCCCTTACATTTGCCCTTCCTTTCTTCCTCGTATTCGCCTTTCGAAACTCGCTGCTTGCGATATCCACATGTCGTTTTCTCATAGCCCTCTTTCGTGGCCCAAAGCGAGCCCCGGCCCCCTCCCGCGCGAACAGGCTCGGGCTATTTTGGCTCGAGATGATTTAAGGCTCCGAGCCATCTCGAATTCACAACCTTCGTCATGATGCTAATCCTCAACCAACTAGCGATGTAGCTTCCAGCGACCTACCAGGGCAAGTACCGGGACAGTAGCCACTTTACTAGATGTCAAAGCCTTGGATCGATTCGCCTTGAAGGCCCAGGTCATTTGGGCACCCAAGCCCTCAGCGACTGCAATCCGTACATGGCGCAAATGTCATAGTGTCATAGTTGGTGGTTCTGAGGATCTCCAGGAGAACCAGGTGGCCGTCGATGGAACAGTTCATATTCTATTGTCAGACGCTGAGCTCTCTCTGGATATCTTCCTGCGAGTGTGAGGACATTAGACCCTACTGTTCTGGTGGGCTGTAGGGCACGGGTCCTGTGATACTATTAGATTGGAATGGTGAGAAGAATGGTTAGTAGTGGGGGGTGAATAGGCCGCATCAACCCATAGAGCCAGGGGCATCTCCCATAGGTCGCTTGTTTCCAGAGCCGCCACATCTTGGGATCGGTAGGCGGGAGGCCGATATATTTCGCCTTCAGAGGCTTGTGGCAATATACCCAAATACTACGCGCGTAGATGGGGCACGAGCGAAACTCCGCCCTGTGGCCTGTAGGCTGGCAGTTGGAGCAGCGGTAGGCGGCGAGGTCTCTGTCGTCGAATGTGCATTCCCATGTGGGGTGAGCGGCTGCGCAACGCGCGCAAGTCGAAGTCAGAGCTTTGCATTCCTTTGTGAAAGGGCCAACACGCTGACAGCGCAGACATTGTGTGGACTCGGTTATGAGTTTGCGCGTGTACCCGTGTCTCTTCAATTATCAGCCCTCAAATATAGCTTGGTTGGCACTTACTTGGTCCGACAGCCCAAGGGCGAAGTGCACCATCGAGGTTATTTCAGAGGACGGCCCTCGACTATGGAGCCAGGTGGAAGCCCATTGACCAACTCGAGATCATCGTACGATGTCGATGGGGTCAAGAGGGGAAGATGTAGGAACGAACTCCGCGACGATCTGAAAGAGAGACATATAGGGAGTGGACGTACCATCAAAGTTGTCTATGAAGGCCGTCTGTCGGGTGACCAGGGCGAGAGAGGCTTGCATTGAATACTCGAATCGGCGCAGCGTTGTGGTCAACTATGATTATAAGAACGAACCTTATATTGCCCCCATAATCTCTCACGCGCTAACGTGCACTGGCGACTGGTTTACTCATCCGTACCCAACGCCCCTACATGCATCTGCAAGTTATTCTACTCCCAACTCCCACCACCACCGTCATCCGTCTCCGTGTGGAGGAGTTCAAAGCCGTCTACGCACCTGCAACATAATGGAAGATGACCGAGAACCGAGAACTGGAAGTGATGAACCAGCGACTCGCATCGAGTGAAACTAGACGTCTACTCAGAAGTTAACGCAACTTGGTTAGTCTACCTGAGCTTGTAAGTCGCTGGGGGGAACAAAGTCGACACTGGTCTAGTATAACGAAAGGCAGTGAGTAAGGCTCCTTATGCACGCCAGTGGCACACTTTCCGCGACATGCCATGAACTAGGCATTCTGTTCCCGTAGGCCGATATAGCTGTTTATGTATAGCGTAATAAATTCATGAATAGTTCATGTCGCTTTACAACTACCTTGTTATGCTCCCAATTACAGGCGAACCACTCTTAACCCATACCTCTCATAGGCCATAACCTCTCATAAGCCATAGCTTTGCTCAGCTCCCAAA
This sequence comes from Crucibulum laeve, assembly GCA_004379715.1. Classification (NCBI taxonomy): domain Eukaryota; kingdom Fungi; phylum Basidiomycota; class Agaricomycetes; order Agaricales; family Nidulariaceae; genus Crucibulum; species Crucibulum laeve. The sequence continues at coordinate 46,474 of ML213693.1, forward strand.
TTGTTATTTTGCACCAAAATTGACTGCTCATAAGCCATAACCTCCCATACCTAATAACCTGGGCTGTCCACCAAGGGGTATGGGTTAAGAGGGGTTCGACTGTATGTTTCAACGCGCTGACGAGTGCCGAATTAGAATGTCACAGGTCCCCGACTCAATGACACCCAGGGTTGGTTGACATTCTGTACCTTCGTAGTGACAGCCGAAAGCTAAATCCCTGCAGCTATTGATTCTCACGTAGTTTAAATTTTAAAAGCCCCCATAACTTAGCTATGCCCACCTTCTCTCTCCTCATCGTCGCGGATGATTCCTGCACAACCGTATCTCCCATGGAAAGGTAAGTAGCTTCCCGCCTCGAAGTCGTTACTTCATGCTTGCTGATTGTTCGTTCGCCCCTCCGTTCCATCAGTGTCCGTATCTATCCTACATCTAATTGCAGCATTATCCACTGTGCTTCGAGTTGAGTATCGACGTCGGACGCGTCGCTTATGGTGGGATGACTACGCATCAATAGTCTCCGCAATCTTTGGATGCTTTTCGATTGCCATTATTTGGCTTCGGTTCAGACGTTTTGGTACATTCTGGTTTTATTTCTACTTCTCAACGCAAATCAATAATGATATTTACGCCTTCAGATGACTCTGAGCATTCACACAGATTGAAAGTCTCACTTGCTTATATGAGCCAGATATGTTACGGCCTCACCATCTGGTGGGTATTGTAGTTTTCTATTCCTTCGTATAGTCATCGCTGAATGTTTACTTTTCTCTTTAGGTGGGCACGAATTAGTCTTGCTCTTGCGATTGTTCGGATTACTCCGATATGGTCGAAAACTCGACCTTGGGTTATTGGCTTTACTTGTGCATTCATTTTGATCTGTGTTGCACTCGTGCTCGGAATGACAATTACCTGCGCTACGAATACAGCCTGGCAGCACCCGAAGGTGGATATCTTTATATGTGGGCCGTCTTACGGAGTAACGTGTGCCAGCGTAATGAGTTGAGATTCCCTCCAATATTGCTTTATACGTATTTGACATTTTTTCTATATAGTCGACACCATATGCGATATCTTACTGGTAGGATTCCCACTATACAGATTGTGGTACATCAAGCTTCAACCTGCGCAGCATCGCCTTGTGTTACTCGTGTTTTCTACGAGCGTTCTAAACCTCATCGCGGTAGTGGCGCTCGCTATTGTCTCATACGGAAGGGTTTTCAAAGGTCCTGGAGCATTGCTGGTGTGGGTGATGACAGTGAAAATTGAGGTGAGTAACGCAGTATATCTTATTCCATTTCTTATTCGATTTACTGTCTGAATTTATCATGTTTCTTAAGGAGGCAATTTCAGTTATTGCCTGCAGTCTCCCCGTGCTTATCCTTTGGAGGTATCGTACTTTCTCAAGTGATGACGATGAACCCTTAGGTGATCACGTCACACCTCATTGGAGTCGTGTTGCTCCAGGTGGGGTGTCGACGCCGGCTTTTTCATTGTCGGATTTACCTGGCGGCCACAGTCAAACATCCGACGATGTCGTTCAAACATCAGCATCGGAAGCATCTCTTCCCAGCCAGATCGGAACACATCGTGAAGAGAACTTCAATAATGAGTGGAAGGCTACGGAGAATGTCCCCGACTCAATCTCGAGGAAGGACATCATAGTTTAATTTGCATACTTTCGGACCATGAACCAATAACTTCATACAGCTTACAAAATGTTATAGTCGTCTTAATATAATTCAATAGAATGATACAGGGTACGCCAAATGAAATACTATTTCAATGTATTCAAGAGATTTTGTGGTTGATGAAAGGAGGAGTCGTTCAGACATAAGTTACTACACTAAATTTGTTGAATAACTCTAGACATAATTTCTAGACATAATCATCAAGGTTAATTCATCGTTTTATCTCGTGCTTACGTCGTTCATGATGCAATATTTGGATTCACGATTTAATCGGGTTTGATCCAATGGCACGCGGTGGTACTCAAATAAAAAGTAGCTGAGCAATCAGCATTGCAGTACATAGTGCATAATCACTAAATCAACTATATTGAACAGAAACCTCCCTTTTGCTTTTGGGAACGTACGAATGCAGATTGTAGCATGGGCCTCTCGAAATAAGTACTTCGACTTCATAAGGTGAGAATGAGTGGTTAAGAGTGATATCAGGATCCCAGATCTAGGATCAGAAAGGCTCCGAGTGTCGAGGAGTCTATGATGGAGGGCATTCGAAAGAGGGGAGGAAGTGTTGTACAGATGTCCTGATGCAAAGTGAAAATGACCATTTCTAGAGCAGCATTCTGTGCACGTAACATGCAGATGCTCTAGCTGGCTCAGGGGAACTAATATATTCATAAATCAATTGAGCTCCTGCACAGAATATTTATTTATGTTGCAAAGATAGCAAAGATGAAGGGTATGAATGAACGATGGAATACCAGGCTGGGCGCTGATGATGCTATCAGATTGTAGAGTTTATACCGGGCAGCTCCTCGATGGGTTGTCGAATAGGATAGGTTTATATAGCTAAATATATGTTTTCTTACTCCAAGATAGCACATCTTAGAGAGAGAAGCAACATCTTTTAATGTTGATATACTGATTGGTGTGTGAGGTTGGCTTCCCAGCTGATCAATGATTTGGAAGATGATTTCTGGTGGTAGTTGTGAGAGAAGTGGGAAGGATACAAGCAATGTGCCACGAGAGTCCGTATCCTCATCCAAATTGGATATAATATGATAGTAGTAGAATAATCTAGCCAGAAAGTCTGAGAGAAAAAGGAAACCTTCAAGTTTCCCGCGGTTTAAAAAACACCATCCGTAACAACCCGATTACCAATCACCCGGTCCGGGAACGACCGCTGTTCCTGGTATCTCTTTTGCGTCGGTATTCCGTCGACCACTCCAGACCAGCGACTATTTTTGGTGTTGCAAAATGGTGTGCAAAATTGTATGCATACCATTTTGGAACACCGAAGATGGTTACCGGTCCGGAGTGGTCCCTCCTCCCCCGGCCACGTTTGGTTATTTCACATTCTTTTATCAAGTTCGTACCACTGCGCTGATGCGTCCCTTCGCTATTTTCTTCCCTACTTCTTGTCCTTCGTCATCCTTACTCATACCTACCATTTACATACTTTCTCCTGAGATCTTCGTGCCTCCACCTGACTTTATACACTCTTCATACCATATAGTTACTTATCTTGTTATTTATTTGGCTAGATACTGTTCTACGTATATAAGCTGTACTTACTGCAGTAGATAGCTTCAGTGAACTTGAATGTTTTAAACGATCCTTGTTTGCTACTGCGTGTTGAGTCCTTCTCAGCTGTTACTACCGTCACATCTGTCACACTCGCCACACCTACAGTCGACAACGTTGACAGGGGCCTCGACATAACTTCCCTCAAACTTGCCCTCCATTTCTTTCCTCGGCTCGAGATGATTTCCTCCTGGACCATCTCAAATTCACAACCTTCGCCACGACGCTGATCCTCAACCACCTATTGATGAAGCTTCTAGCGGCCTACCAGGGTAAGTACGGGGACATCCTTAGAGCAGTGACTATTTTACTGGATGACAAGTCATAGATCGATTAGCCGTGAAGACCTAGGACTGTTGGGCTTCCTAGCTCTCACCGACTTGAATCCATACAATTCCAGTTGACCACAATGCAACACCGATTCGAGAATTCGACGATCACGGCCACTCATCCAACCACATCCAGCTAACCGCAGGAAAGCCTCGCTCACCCTGGTCACCCCACAGACGACCTTCATGGATGATTTTGATGGTACGATCCACTCCCCATACATATGTCTCTTTCAGACCGTTGCAGAGTTCGTCCCCACATCTTTCTCTCCTGGACACACCGACCTCGTTCGAGAATCTCGAGTTAGTCAATAGGCTTCTACCTGTTTCCGTCGTGGTGGCCCGTCCTCTGAGAAACCTCGAATGTGGAAATCCCACCCAACGCACAGTGCACTTCGTCCTTGGACTGTTGGAGCCGAGTCCAGATGATGCGCGCGTTGTGCAGCCACTCATCCCACGTGGGAATGCACGTTCTACGACGGAGACCTCGTCGCCAACAGCCGCTCCAACAGCCAGGCGGCAGGCCACTGGGCGGAGTCTCGCTCATGCCCCATCTACGCGCATAGGCCGTAGGTGTATTACCACAACTCCTTGGCAGCGAAATATGTCGGCTTCCCGTCTACAGATCCCCAGATGTGAGGCTTCGGGAAACAAGTGTCCCATGGGGGTGCCCCCCCCCCGGCTGCATGGGCAGACGCAGCCAAGCCACCCTTCACTATTAATCGTTCCTGTCACCGTTCCAGTCCAACAGTACCACAGGACCCGCGCCATACAGCCCACCAAAACAGTAGGGCCTAGTGTCCTCACACCCGCAGGAATATACCCAGAGAGAGCTCCACGCCTGACAATAGAATATGAACTGTTCTGTCGACGTTTACTCGGAAGTTAACATGACGTGGTTAGTCTACCTGAGCTTGTAAGTCGCTGGGGGAGGGGGGGAACAATGGTCTACTTTAACGAAATGCAGTGAGTAAAGCTCGTTACACACACCAGTGGCACACTTTCCCCGACATGCTATGAACTAGCCATTCTGTTCCCGCAGATCAATATACATAGCTGTTTATGTATAGCTTAATGAATACATGAATGGTCCATGTCGTTTCAAAACTATCTCGTGCTCCCAATTATGTTTCAACACGCTAACGAGTGCCGAATTGGACCGGCCCAGGTCCCCGATTCAATGACACTCAGGGTTGATTGACAGCCGGAAGCTGGATCCCTGCAACCATTGATTCTCGCGTAGTTTGAACATTGAAGGCCCCGATAACTTAGACACGGCCCCCTTCTCTCTCCTCGTCGTTGCGGATGATTCCTGCACAGTCGTATCTCCGTGGAAAGGTAAGTAGCTTCCCGCCTCGAAGTCGTTACTTCATGCTTGCTGATTGTTCGTTCACCCCTCCGTTCCATCAGTGTCCGTATCTATCCTACATCTAATTGCAGCATTATCCTCTGTGTTTAGAGTTGAGTATCGACGTCGGACGCGACGCTTATGGTGGGATGACTATGCAGCAATAGTCTCCGCAATCTTTGGGTGTTTTTCGATTACCATTACTTGGCTTCGGCTTGGACGTTTTGGTACATTCTGGTTTTATTTCTACCTCTCAACCCAAATCAATAATATTTGTATCTTTAGATGACTCTGAGCATTCACATAGATTGAAAGTCTCATGTGCTTATATGAGCCAGATGTATTACGGCTTCATCATCTGGTTCGTATTGTAATCTCCTATTCCTTCGTGTAGTCGTCACTGAATGTTTACTCTGTTCTTTAGGTGGTCACGAATTAGCCTTGCTCTTGCGATCGTTCGGATTACTCCGGTATGGTCCAAAACTCGACCTTGGGTTATTGGCTTTACTTGTGCATTCATTTTGATTTTTGTCGCAATCGTGCTCGGAATGACAATTACCTGCGCTAATAATACAGCCTGGCAACACCAGAAGGGGAATATCTTTATATGTGGGCCGTCTTATGGAGTAACGCTTGCCAGCGTAATTAGTTGAGATTCCCTCCGATATTGCTTTACACGTATTTAACTTTTTTTCCTATATAGTTGATATCATATGCGATCTCTTACTGGTTGGATTCCCACTGTACAGGCTGTGGTGCATCCAGCTTCAACCTGCGCAGCGTCGCCTTGTGTTACTCGTATTTTCTACAAGCTTTCTAACCCTCATCGCAGTAGTAGCGCTTGCTGTCGTTTCATACGGAAAGGTTTTCAAAGGTCCTGGAGCATTGCTGGTGTGGGTGATGACGGTGAAAATCGAAGTGAGTAACGCAGTATATCTTATTCGATTTACTCCCTAAATTTGTCATGTTTCTTAAGGAGGCAATTTCAATTATTGCTTGTAATCTCCCTGTGCATTACTTTTGGGTGTATCGTATTCTCAAGTGATGGCGATGAACCCTTAGGTGATCACGTCACACCTCATTGGAGTTATGTCGCTCCAGGTGGAGTGACGCCGGCTTTTTCATTGTCAGATTTACCTGGCGGCCACAGTCAAACCTCTGATAGTGTCGACCAAATGTCATCATCAGAAGTATCTCTTCCCAGCCAGTTTGCAATCTTATATATAAAGAGAGCTTGGTCCCAAATATGGTCCGTGTGAATTGCTGTATATGGTCTGTGTGAGTCGCTCTATTTAGTCCGTGTGAACTGCTCTATTTGACACGTGTGAATGATTCTATATATGGTCTGTGAATGGCTGTGTATGATCTGTGTGAACTGGAAATAGGGTTGCAAAAGGGTCTTTATTATATAATAATGTAATTACTAATCAGGCTCTGGCTGTACTGGATACACTGACATTTGATTTCCTTCCCCTTTTGAGCAGCTAGAGCACTATTTTCCTGTGTTTTTCGCTTTTTTAGCCTACTTTCACTTTCTGGGATCTCCCAAAAGTGCTACCTTT
>ML213694.1:0-52748 GCA_004379715.1 Crucibulum laeve
AAAGGAAGGATGAGATAAAGGAAGGGAATAAAGGAATAGGTAAGATAAAGAAATATACAAAGGATGATGTTCATGGTGATTGTCACATCCCAACAGTCCTCCTTTTTGATACTGAGTATATGAGATCGTTTGTTTCACTATGTGTCCTCGACCATGATTGCAAAGTAAGAACCCTTCAGGAGCGATAAGGAGCAGAATGAAAGAGGTGGGCTGGCTGCACCGATAATTATGCGACAGTATAATGAAGGCCGAACTTTGTTCAGAATCAATCTGATTAACAATAAATATCACTAAAGGAGAAGGGAGGATAATCAACAGCTACGCACAGTAACTTGACTACCTGCATATACCGATATTTTCGCGACGTGGAATTAGGCAGGAGTGCCTGATCTTCCGCCAAGACTTTGTTATCTTCAAACATAAAGGAAAAAGTTACTGCAAGTAGCATCCAACTGAGGCCTGAACCCAGGAGTCAAATAGCGTTCGTCGCTTTTTGGCACCCTCAAAATGCCTATGTGTAAATTGTGGAGTCCAAAGCCCAATATCAGTAAGTGGGTGTCAATTAAAAAGCTGCCAAAGTAGAGTTTAGAGGGCAGAGTTGTAAGCATCTTAACTTTGCTTGAAGAGGTTTGAAGAAGTCAAGGAGAACCTGGAAACGACTCTTCGTGTAATCCGAAGCACGAGCGCCTGAGCAAGAAGATTCAACGGAAAGCAGGCTTATGATAGCTTCATGTACTACCACTAGTAGCTATTTAGATTCTGTAGTGTGAGGCAGCCCATATCATTTGAGAGATGCTCCAAGTAGATTCATGTTCGAATTCAACATGGTGATGAGAAGAAAGTCCAAATTGATGGTCTATCGTGGGAATATGATTTCCCAGCTTAGAGATCTCGTTCAGCCAAAAAGCTGAACGCTCAAATCTGCCTTCGACCATAACATGGCCAGTACAATCGGAATCGACGGCAACAATCCAATCCATCCAGAGCTGCAACTACTGAGGATTAGGCTGCAAAATATCCACGACGCAATCTCAAACTTTCAGCCATCGTCGAGCCGACCACCGATTCTCGATTCATCGCTTGATGTGGGAGCAGATGCAGGCGAAGAAGGTCAATGGCTCCAGCAAGAAAACATCCCTGGACTGAAGAAGCTACGGGACTCAATAAAAATAGATTTAGATGTGCTAGAGAAGGTTCGATATTTTCTTCTTGGGTTCCTTCGCTCGTTTATTCATTTTTGCGTTCCTTCAGTAGTTCCTCGATAATCCTGAATCAATACATCTCCCTCCATTATCGACAAACGCCCCATATCTTATCGCAGTTTGGAAAGAAGTCCTATGTGCAGCTCAGCCAATCGTATCGGTATTCAAAATGTTCCAATTCAATCCGTCCAGTGAACCTGTAGGCCCAAGAAAACGCGGTGCTCCTCGACCGCCTGGTACGAAGGTTGATGTAGTAGCTGTCAATGGGCGTCGGTGGATCAGGGTTAATACGTAAGCTCTATTTTTTATTATTACTATTTTACAGGACTTCCGATGATCATTCGACGCTATCAGTATTAAAAACTCGCGTATGCTTGCAGAGTTCCGTGAGATTGACTCGTACCTAACTGAATCTGAGGACGAGGCTGATGACGATTGGGAGGACAAGCCTGCCACCCTTGCACAGACAGAATTCGATAACTCCGTTCTGCGTATGGGTCGGTCATTACTTGAAGCCGCTCAAGCCAATCCAATCGAAGGCACTACAGAGATTCCTCGAGTCACAATCCGTCTTACTCGTCTCAACCCATCTCTAGTTGAAGATAGTGCCGATGGTAGTGATCCTCGGATAGCAAAGACCATTCGTTGTCTTCGTGATATGGATATCGATGTAGAGCTTGGAGAGAGAAGTGAGGCAGAGTTACCGGAGGTTACTCCTGTGCGAGCCCGTTCTCCATCTCCATCTGATCCTCCAGAGCCCTCTATACGCATCAACCTCGATCTCTCCGTTCTTATTGCTCTGATATCAGACCTTACCCATGCTCCACTTCCGGCCAGTATTGACGAGGCCAACACTCGCTTCATACCTCCCCAGCACTACCGTGAATGGAAGAAGAAGAGGAATCATGTGAGTAAAAAAGCGAGGAAGGAGGGAGTTGAAGAGACCACGCCGGCAGAATCAGCTGAAATGGATTCTGGGGAGGTACCGAACGATCTAGCAAAGCATTCTCGCGCGCTGACAAACCAACTTTTGCAAGAGATGAGCAAAGGTCTTCTACAGGAGATATCTCACCGGATTTCTTCAATATCTTCTCAGGAATTTTCTTCGACACCAGCTGAAGTTGAGTTTTGGACGACTCCGGAGGCAAGAGAGCGCTGCCTACGCATCGTCTCGAAAATAGGCGGCTCGCATGAAAAGCGTCGCGCCAATGCGATATTTGCGATAAACATAGATTCGCCTTCCGAACCACTTTCCGTATCTCAATCTGAAGAGCTCTATTGGCGAGAGTCGCGATTCCCATCCAAGTTTATTCCGCTGCTCCCCCTACATCTATATCCCCCATCATCGATTCCCGATTTGAATCTTGTTAGCGATCCGATACTCCAGGCTCCCGCTAGCCCAGCCTCCTTCTTCCGCTCTCTTGGGAAAACATGCAAAGATATTCTCGCACAAGAGACTATTCCTCACCCTCGTGCACTTCCAGAGGCCCTCATCAATGCGCTACGTGAGAAAGGAGCTGGCGAGATCCAACGAGCGACAGTTACCAAGGCCAATCCTCGACTCACGGCGCACACAGTGCAGAGCATGATCTGGGGTGCTGATTTAGGATGGACGACGCTTACGGCCAATCGGACTAGTGTGAAGGCGATACTGAGGGAGATTAAGATTGCTCGGATAGCTGGTAGACTGGACGAAGCTGGAGCAGAAGGTGAGAAGCCAGGAAGTAAGGCAGCTATTTGGATAATTGACCCGAGGAGTTTGGCGGAAGGGATGTCGAGTTACTCTAGCAGTTCTTGAGATGTAAATTAAACGCACTTCTACAACAGTCGTGTAATACATGTGTGCTTCGACACTGATGTTATACAATTGACCCTACCTGCGGCACTTAAACTACTTGTAAACCACACACATCTTAAAGAAACTAAATGCTATACTTGCCAGTGGGCCCAACGACTGGTCCTACTAGAAAAGAGGGAGGCAGAATCTGTTTAGTCTTCCAAATGGTACGAGTGTGTTTAGGTTGCTTACCATCGGTTAAGTCGTTGTTAGAGCCATCTTCAGAAGCGACCTAATGTCTTATTATGTTTGTAGCAGCGTATATTAGCCTTTGATCTTAAGGATGAACAGAGGCATGAGTCGGTGAGGGCGTGGACCGTCAAGACTCAATATTTCAACAGTCATGAACTAATATAAATTCAGTTTGGCAAAAGACTTCAGGCCAAACATTGAAACAACGCTCACGGCTTTTTCCAACATTTCCGCCCTCTAATATGTATTAGAACGTTTAAAGTGTTGACCTGACATTTTTTTCAACCTTCGAGTCCAACTTCAGGAACACGCAGCACACTGCCGCCTGCCGGACTCAAGAATACAGCTATTACCCAAATGACAGCTCCAGTTAACATTGGTCCTTCCTCTTCATTGGCATTTATCTGCTAGGTATATTTCTCAGCTATCCGGTAACCTGTGTTCATATATCCAACTCGCTTCAAATTCTGCTTGCGTCTATATAATACCTTCTCAGCCCTTAGGATACAAACACCCAAGGATTCAATATTCGATAGTAATGCCGTGGCTGTATTCCCTTCCTGGCTTCAGGATGGTATATTCAGTACATGTCTAGCGTTCTACGTGTAGGACGAGACTCTTATCAGGTGTTATCTACTGTCGTACCTCGCGCGCCTTCTCACGATTGCGTTCCTCCTGTCCAAAAGATTCCATCAGCAGATCTTTCTTCGACGAGCCTATATATCACGGGTTCATTTCGAGGCAACAGTCTTTCGGCTCTCATTGGGCATTTCTAGCGAAAAATACAAGGGAAAATTACTATCTCTCGGTAGTGGATTACTAATAACAATTACAGATATCTCGACTTGGAATCACGGACCAAACGCGGTGCCTATTCAATACCGACTTAACTGCCTGGAAATGGCTTCCTTCCGACGTTTATGTATATTCCATTGAACTTTGTTTCCTCAACTTTTTGGGTTGTCAGCTTGAATGGTACGCAACATGATCTACCCAGTCTATTCGACGTTGTTTGTCATTGCAAATGCTTGTGACTACTCAGTTAAGTCCGTTCGCCGTTCGCAAAGAGGGTGGACCGTCTTTCCCGACTCTTCTATTCTGCCCTTCTAAGTTATCCAACCTGGCAATCTGCAGCGCACGGATCAACCTCAACAATACACCCTCCGCCACCAGTACAGAATCACCTGTGACCCTTTTTTGACGGTGGAACGTGCCATGATCTAGCCACTGTCATCTTGGTGGCAAATCAATGGAAGTACAGTATGCACGCTCAAGCTTCAAGGTTGACAGGAGGACTTTATCGGAGGCGAAGTACGATGATATAAATATCTACAAGAAAATCGTCGACCTCTCAGCTCCCACCCCACCATTTATCATCACCATTTATTCTCATCATGTCTAACAGTGTCACCGTCGAAAGAGGCTTCCGAGGCACCGTCACTGGTGTACGTTTATCTAATACTAAGCCCATGTCTAATTCTGATCATATTCTACAGATCACCCGCGCTGAGCGTTACCAGCGTGCCTCTCTCGAATTGAAGAATGCATCTGGACGTCTCTTGGGATTCTCCACTCTTACTGGGTTCGGCGAGAACGCACCCATGACCCAAGAGATCAACAAGCAACCTGCCTGGAGCTTTGGTCCATTTGGAGAGACGATGACCATCACGGTCACTATCGAAAGCGCACCAACTGCAACTGGATCGTTCGTGGCTTCGAAATCTGTCGCTCCTGTCACTGTATGTTTGGATCATCCTCAAATTATACTTAGACTCATGAGTCTTTAGATTAAGAAGCTCCCTGATACAGAGAACCTCGATACTTTCGTGGTTTCTACGGTAAGCCAAACGATTATTATACGAAGAAATAATTTTGAACTAGGATAATGTAGATTCTCTCAGAAGATGCTGGAGATAACGACTACAACGACTGTGTTGTCAGCATCTTCCAGTTCAAGTAACTTTACAGTGTGATTCCTTATATGTACTCAATAGCAACATGTATCATGGATTGTACGAAATCATAACGTCTCCTTGTATGTAAATACACAGACTGCTCGAAGAGAAATATCACAGAGTTAAGTAACTGTACATTCTCGATGATATATAAGCATTTGAAGTTGGCTAAAGTCGATCTGTACATTTCATTGCAGGCCGATCAGTGAGTTAATTAACGGAACGGAACGTCGGACCGCACCTGATCAGACTTGAACTATTTTTAGAATAGTTATCCAAAACACCTTCACTTCCTGTTCTAGGCTTCCTGGCTCTCAACAACCACATCCTATCTTCACGCCTCGTTACATCTCTACAAAATTCACGCTAGTCTTTTGTTTTAGCACTTATACCCACACGCCTTCAGTATATCTACCTCCATGTTCGCGCCGTTCAATACCAACATCCCCTTCACTGTCGAATCTCCCGAGACTTCAAATTCCTCCCCTCTGCGCATTCTCGATTCTCCACTCAAGGGATCCAATTTTAGTGTATCTATGAAGGAGAACATAAAAGTGTGTGACCATACTTTTCTGCATGAATTCTCGTTTCCAGCCAATAGCGGCTAACTCTACATGTCAGCCACACGTATCAGGATCAGCAACCCCGACCCCCGAAACCACACCTCGCTCGCATCGCACTGGGGAACCTTTTGGAGATATCATCAATGACATTTCCATCCTAAGGACGACTCCGCTCGCACAAAAGTACCACACTTTTGCTGACAGTGATCCCGTGCTGACCCCCTTTACCGATGACGAGAATGAGGGCCTCTTTGAGGTGTTTAATAAGTTGCGGCTGGATTCGAGCGTTAGCGTGGAGTGCTATGAGACAGAACACAGCCTCGAGTGGGTGGTATTGTCCTTGGAGGAGATCTTGATCGACGATGTCCCGGAGGAGGAAGGCGAAGACGAAAAGAAAGAAGAACAGACGACTTGCAGATCCAGCATGGACCGGTGCGTAAAGACGATGGACACGCTCAATAGGCTAGAGGATGTTTTGGGAAAGATTGAGGTGCTCTTCCGCGATTTTTCTCGTACCCACATTTGAGGCTGACACCATGAAATGACAGGAATACGACGACGTTGATACTGAGATACTCGTATGTCCTTTCCTTCCCCAAATGATGTGCATATAATCAGCTCTTTTTGTCTAGGAGGAGACCCGTGCGTGGATCGGCATGTTCGCAGGGCTGCGGGATGCACTGCTGAGCCGAGAGATGTTGTTGGAGGGGTTGGGTGGGGTTGAGGAGATTTAACTGCGAGTTTTAGGATATCATTTGCATGCAGGTAAGCCCTCGTCCTGGACTCTGTTCTTCTTGCTTAGATGTGTGTTTGGACAGATTTTCATATACCCACATTTCTATGCACCACCCTTGGTTGAACAATGAACGTTGAATATACTATACATGTCCCATACCTATTCCTATCCTATTACCGTCTCTTCTATCCTATTCGAAGTGTTATTGAGAATTCTATTGGTCGTTTAATGTGTGCTGAGTGTACAACAATTGAATTTGACTTCTTCCTTCCTTTATGCTTCCTCGGCATCGTCTGTCCGGTTACATCACACACACACCATGATATAGACACTTCCTTCTCCATCCTACCATTTTGAATCCCACTTTTCTCACAAATTTGCTCTCAGAGCGGTCTTCCCCTGCGCTGGTGCATACCTCTGGAGCAGAAACTCTGCCAGGTCCTCCGCTAATCATTCAGTTCATCAGCTTCGTCATTTCTCAACAGCGGCAAAATCGTAAACGTACCCAAACTCGCTGGCCTCTCCTGAGCAACCAAATGACCCGCCCCCGGAATCCTCACGTTACTCGCATTCTTCGGACGTACCCACACTCTTCTCCCTGTCCCTCCTGGCGGCCCGAACTCGCCTGCACCCGCTTTACCGGGGACCACCCAATGCAATGCAATCCGCTCATCGAGAGTAGGCATCTGTTGAAACGTCTCGTATTCGGTGTGTGTTTCAGAGAAGACGATGGCTTCTTGGATGCCGGGTGTTTTGAGCTTCGCTATGGTACTAGGGGCAGATGAAGACGACGGAGACGGGATGAGGTGGATCCCACATTCGACATAGACGCGGAGTACGGCGGGGTCCCAGGAGCAGAAGAAGGGCGATTTTTGGAAGGACGCGAGGGCTTCTTCCCTAAAAGGGGGGAGGTGGTGTTAGCTTTTGATAAGGAGGAGCAGTTGAAGGAGACGAACCGAGAAGACCAAGTTTCACGACGCGTCAAAGAGCCAAGGACGAGCGTTGAAGTGTGTGGGTCATGCAACATGGAGTTAATGTCGTCGGTGGGTTTGATAATAACCGGATCGACTAGGACGATCGAGGAGAATAATTGTGGGTGGATGATAGCTGCGAGAGCTCTGGGATTATGCGCATATTCAGTTGGGTGCCATTGTCGTATAGTCGAGAAAACTTACGATGTACACCCGCCGTAGGAGTGCCCTACGGGTACAATAGTACGGTTCTTGAACCCGTTCGATTCGCGGTATTCTGTTTCCTCGTTGGGTAAACGTTGGAGGTGTGTTGGTAGGGCAGTGTCAGATGCAACGGTAGGGAGATAGAAGAGAAGGAAGTTCAGGATGTCACGCGCGTTGTCTGACCAGTCGACTGTCGTGCGTATTGAGTGAGAAATGGTATGGTGTAGAGAGAAAAATAGACGCTCACAAATTGCAGAGAGGTTACCCTCATTGAGGAGCGCTGCGTCACCGTGTTGCACTGACTCCCAGGACCAAACTTCATCGATAATTTGACCAGCTCGTGATGATAGCAGGAGGCCTATCGCTGGTTCCCAGATCTACCAGCAACAACTCAGACACAGTGTTTATCAACAATTTACAGCAAACATACCTCTTTCGGGAACCCGTTCGCATGTGCAAAGAACAGCGTAATCCCCTTGCTGCACCCGTCCAATCCTTTCCTCACATACCGATTCGCAACATTCCACAGCACGCAGGGGTACCCATCTGTGACCGTCGACCCCCGCTGATCCTTAAGATACACACGCGTCTCCTGCAAGATCCGGTGTCGCTCGGCTTTGGTCGCGTTCTCAGGGGGCGGGGCGGGGATTGGGACATGGCGCGTGGTGCGCATGTAGCATGCGGGAAAGATGTGCGTCGATAGGGTGTATGGAGCATCAAAAGCGGGCTTGCGAGGAGGCGAGGGGAGCGCAGGAGGTGTCAGTGGTTCCGGAGGCGGGTAAACTGCGAGTGGGATGCGTGTGGTTACCGGTGTCCAGGTTTCTGGAGAAGACAGAGGCAGATAGGAAGGGAATTTGGACGACATGCTAGACCACAGTGAATGTGCGGGGTATGGGGTATGGTCGTTGCTCGCCGAGAACGTTATAGCTGTAGGAGCGTCGGGAGTTTTGTAGACAACTGGGCCGGAAGAGCGGGGAATTCACGTGGGATCGACACCCTGCATGATCTATGAGAAAGGGGCGTTAGTCAATGTCAGTGACTATGCCCAGGTGCTAGTGCTCACTGTGCTCAACAACGACAACAATGTTCAATGGACAGACGCGTACGGGCCGGGATGCCCTTTGTTCGTCCCGTCATTACTAACGTCGAGACTCGACAACGCCCACGGGAACCCGAGAACAACCCCGTGATCAATCAGTAGCCTACTTGCTCCAGCCCACAGCGTCCACCTGCACCCTTCCTCGTCCCAGGTACATTCTCCAGAATCTGGTTACGCTACCGCCCCGCATGTCTCTTCCTCGCTGGCCAGATAACGCCCCTCTCGTGCGAATTCGAAGCTGCCCCGAGCATCAATAATAGCAAAACTGACCAAACTGACGGCACAACCTTTCCGCGATGTCAAGAATAGCGACGCGTCCATGTGCATGTCGCGTCCTTGATAACACCCAGAGACGCGGATTAATGAGAAGGAGGTAGGCCTTCACCCACGCCTCGCTGAATTGTATGCTGGAGAATATATCACGATGAAACTGGCCATATGGTCGCGACGAAATTATCTGCTACCACAGGAGGGCATTATGCCACCTAGGGTACGTTAAAAGGATTAGATACGCGGCCAAATTGAATACGCCTCGCCCAAGATGCGTTCCTTGCAATGGTTCGTCTCGCTTGCAGTCGCAGTATCTCCTTTATTGTCTCTCGCTGCCCCAAATGCGGACCCATGTGCCAAAATCGCTGGAAAGACCTTCGTTCCTCCCGCTGATGGCCTAGCATGCTTCAAGTCCTTCCCGTTTAACGAGACTCTCCGGCAAAACGTGCTCACCAACATTGCGCGGGTGTTCGATTTCTTTACATTCGAAGAGTACTATCTCAACTCCCCGCCGCCGTTCCAGGAGTCGACGGATAATATCCGTGCGACAATCGCCAGGATTAATAGCACGAAATACAAGGTGTGTTAACTGCTTTGTTATGATTTCGTCAACTAATCCACCAATAGACGGATTACGACTTTAATAAAGATGTCTATGATTTCACCACTCAACTCAACGACGGGCACACTCGCTGGTTCCCAGCCTGCTACACTTCCTTCCAAAACATTCTTCCCGCACCAATCATCTCTCTCGCGGATGCGTCCGGAGTCCAATCCGTTTTCATCGCCCCTGATTCCGTCGAGTTCATATCCCAGCTCGGTACGAATTACACCTCCTTCTTCGATGACACCCTTAAATTCGACTGGAGACGACTCGCTGGCGCCAAGGTCGTACAGATTGAAGGTCAGGATCCCTACGCATATGTCGATATGATTGCCCGTACGGTATCCGGGAACTACTTGGACCACGGAGTGCGAGTGAACTCAGTGTTCACGAGCTACAGGATCTCCGGAACGGACTTCTCACAGAGGATTGGGGATTTGGCTGGTCCCACCGGTGTTGTGAATACGGGTTTGACATTCAAGCTCATAACGGTGAACTCGACCAAAGTTGAGACGGTGACGGTGCCGTATCTTGCAAACTACATCGGGCTTCCGTTTACCGATTCTCCATCATTGTATGTTCTTTCTCCTCTTCGTTTCTCTCCACACGTCTAACCTGTTCTTCATAGCTGGCAAGCTAACTGCGCCGCCACCGATGCCACGAACGGCGTCGATCTCAAATCGCTGCGGATCATCCCACCTACCCCGAAACGTAAGCTCGCAAAAGGAGTGATCATTGATGTGGGCAATAGCAACGGTCTTGGACTTCCACAACCTTTCCTCCCCACTACTCCCAGCGTAAATGGAAGCACGGGTGTGATCAAGTCGTTTGTGTTGCCTGATAAGAAGACGGGTGTGGTGAGTGCCACTTCCCCTTCTTTCTTTTATGTATGATCCTGATGCTTCCTTCGTGAATAGATGTTTGTGGGCTCATTCGAAGGTGATTTTGAAGCCTTCCAATCTGACACAGTTGCGGCCATCAGCGCGTTCAAATCTGCCGGGGTATCGCAGCTCATTCTCGATCTTACAAACAATGGTGGCGGTTTTGTCTGTCTAGGACAGTTCTTGCACCAGTTTTTGGCCGGGTCGAAGTTCGGGTATCCGTAAGTAGCACTACTCCCTTGTATAAATGGGTTCTGACTTTGTAACGTTAATAGAGGCTTCGTCTCAAGCAACCACGCCAATCCACTCGCGCAAAAGATTGTAGCCTCAGATATCGCGCTTGGGTTGGATCAAACGAAGGCATTTTATGCGCCTGACAACTGTAAGTTCTTCCCCCTCCTTCTCTGTGACACACTAACGACAACTTTTCGTAGGGGCATTCCTGAATGACACTGAAATGCCTACTACGTTCAACTATATGAAGCCCCCGATGCCGTTTGTGGTTAATGGAAAGCAGGATCCTTCGTCTCAGAGGTTCCATGTGCGTTTCTTCTCGGCTTCAAGTCATTGACGATTGGATATATTGAATAGAACTAATGGGGTGTTTGTTATAGGATACATGCCAGCTTTCGTTCACCCAGCCTATTCCGGAGAATCCGCCATTTGACCTTTCGTGAGTCACTTACTTTTGTATACGTGTATAAAGTTGTTAATCGCGGTGTTCGTTCTGTGTCGTAGGAAAGTAGCAATCGGTACGTTCTTCTCCTTTGTCTAGAAGCTTTCAGTAAGATTTATGTATGAATGCGTTTATAGTGAGCAACGGAAACTGTGCTTCCACCTGTTCAATGTTCAGCACCCTCATGAATGAACGGCACCATACCAAGATCGCCGTGTTTGGCGGGAAGCCGGGCGAGCAGATGGAGTTCAAGGGCATGTACCTCTCCTTTCCCTCCACATTGCTTATTAACTTTGACTTGATTCTACAGGCATGTCCGGCAACCAAGTCCTGGAATGGGCTGATCTCGACACCGAGATTAAGACTGCTAACCTGAAGAATGTGAGCTGTCTCCAAAATTTTCTAACAAGGCCACGGTGTGCTAACTGGTACTGATATAGGATCCGTTGGCTCCTCCTAATTTGTGAGTGTTCATCTCCTTCAGATCGCATCTCGACGCTGATACTCTTGGTATTCGTGTAGGTTGGTGAATGGTAACTTCCGGTATGTATACCATCTTTTGCTATCGGGCGAGTATACACTAAGACACTTGTCGTAATCAAGCCACAACTGGAGGACAGCTTGGAGTTTCTTCGATGAGAACAAGCCGATTGCTTACGTCTCTGAGCTACCACTACGTGAGTCCCACCCTTTCTTTAAGGCTTTAATTGTTGGCTGACCATCATCCAGTCCGTTTCCCGTTCACAAAGGATACCTATAACAACCCACAAAACTTGTGGACCTTCGCGTATGTCGTTGCTTTTCTTATGTTGGGCTGTGATGCTAAGCTTGCCTTGTAATCCAGGGCGACGAAGTTGTTCACTTAGAGTTGAGTTGAGGAGGTGATGTCTGAGAAGTAAAACCTCCAAACGCCATAGCGTTCATTACATGTATTATTATTCTTAACTGAACTTCGTTCGTTACATCTACTCCCGGCGAAGTAGTTTTTTCTCCCATCTAGGCTTAGGTCTCCGAGAAATTGCCAATAGAAGATGTACACACCTCGAGACGACGTCATCAATGAATGATCCCGTCATATTTTTAATTATGAGCGCTTGAAAATTTCGCTTCTACGCTTGATAATGTCCTTCACTGAAGGGGTTTTGCTGCCTTCCGGAAACACAGGGTCCGAGTGGTAGGCCATGACGGATCAGCTGAAGTTGATGCTTGCCGCTCCTCTTCTAAGCGACTCTTCACCGTTTTACTCCTCTTCCAGCCGATTTCTCACCGACTACTGTGCTAGCACCTCTGGCTCTTCTGTATGGTTGCTACGTTGCTCACGCATGTTTTATCCAGATGCCGTCGTCCTGTATCCACCTCGTGTGAATTAGAAGCACACGTCGTAAATACTAGTTTCAAGGATCAGCGGCTTGTACTATGCCATACGACTTGGCATCTTCAGATGACCTCCATGGCACAGAGACGCTCGAAATATCATCTTTCGAGTAGACCTCAGGTGCGGTGATATTGACTTCTTATTATCCCGTATTTTAATTGGTGTCTTTAGAAATGAAGACATGTCGTGTTTCGTGGATGATATTTAATGCTCGCACGTATAATGTTTATTTCGATTACTACCTGACATACTTGTCCCTATACGAGGAACGGTAATATGTGGAACACAGCTATCTTTGTTTCCAGCTTTTCTCTACTGGTTATCGCTGCACCATCCCCTCGTGCTGCTAATGGATGCATTCAGATTGCTGGCAAGACATTTTCTCCTCCTGCTGATGCACTGTCGTGCATGAAGTCTTTTGCGTTCAATGAGACTCTGCGTCAAAATATCTTGACAAATGTTGCTCGTGTATTCGATTTCTTTAGTTTCGAGAGCTATTACCTGGACTCTCCACCGCCATTCGAAGAGTCGACAAACAATATTCGGGATAGTCTAGCAAGAATTAACAGTACGGTATATGGGGTATGTATATCAATTTCTTAATTGGATTCACCTGACATGTCTGCCATGTAGACAGATTATGACTTCAACAAGGATCTCTACGATTTTGTCACGCAACTTAATGACGGCCATACAAGTGGGATTTACCATCTCAGTCAATTGACTACGCAAAACATTAACTAAAATTATTAGGGTGGTTTCCTACATGCTATACCTCGTTTCAAAACATCATACCAGTACCTGTCATCTCTCTGGAAGAAGACGGAGTTGAGAGCGTTTTCATCGCTCCAGATTCGGTGGAATATATCTCTCAACTCGGTGACGAATTTACTGGCTACTACGACTCTATTAACTTCAACTGGAAGCGCTTAGCTGGGGCCAAGATCTTGGAAATAGGCGGCCAGGATCCATATGATTATGTTGATCATATAGCCAGTACTGTCTCCGGCAATTTTCTTGACCATGGTGTTAGGGTGAACTCCGTTTTTACGAGCTATCTTCTATTAGGGAGTGATTTTTCTCAGAGGCTTGGTGATCTCGCTGGGCCGAACAACGTCGAACATACGTCTCTAACTTTTAAACTTGTTCCACTGGGCTCAACGATATCAGAAACTGTTGTAGTGCCTTATCTTGCGAGCTATCTTGGGGCAGCATTCACGGATGCAGATTCTTTGTATGTTTACCATTCTAGTTTTTCGCCTCTCGCTCACCATGATGTCTGTTAGTTGGCAAAGCAATTGTGCTGTTAAGGACGGTACGAATGGTCAAGATTTCAGGAAGCTACGTACCACACCGCCGCCCAAGCCTAAGATCGCAAAAGCGGAGATCATTGATAAAGGGAAAATGAATGCACTTGCCTTACCTTCGCCCTTCCACCCAGTGGTCCCCACCGTTGATGGTAGCACTGGAGTCATTCAGTCCTTCATTCTTCCAGATGGACAAACGGGTGTTGTACGTATTAGAATTACTGTGCGATATCATAAATTCTAATATATTTCGGTAGATGTATGTTGGCTCATTCTCAGAAGATCCCAACAGCTTTGAAGTAGATGTTATCTCCGCCATTACTGCCTTCAAGTCTGCGGGCATAACTCGTCTTCTTATCGACTTGACGAATAATAATGGTGCTCGCCGTGCTTTCGATTACGTTCAACAAGTTAATAAGCATATAGGAGGATATGTTTGCCTTGGACAGTTTTTACACCAATACCTCGCTGGATCAAATTCGGGCTACCCGTAAGCTGAACTATAATAATTATAGCATATTTTCATCAATTTTTTTTTTGGCTTGCAGAGGTTTTGTTTCGAGCATTCGCGCAGGCTCCCTCGCACAGAAAATTGTAGCAGCAGACATTGTACAAGAATTAGATGTCACCAGGACTTTTTTTACCGCTGATAACTGTATGCCCTGCTTCCATTCTAACCTGCCTCAGCGATGTAATGTCTTTCGAAGGGCTAGATGTCAATGGAACACGAATGCAGAAAAGCTTTGACTATATTAACCCACCTACGGCCCTAACAATCAATGACCGCAGTGATCCCACGTCCAAGCGCTTCCTGGTACGTCGTTACCATTGCTTAACCCTTGATACCTAACAATCAAGAACTATCAGGATACGTGCAGCATGTTTTTCTCAAACCCGGTACCAGCTGATCCTCCATTCGACCTCAGGTATGTCTCCCTTGATTTTGTTGTGAGGGTGCAATTGAACTCAGCTCATGCTCTCCAGTAAAATTGCCATTGGTATGTTTTTAAAGATATTCTGGTCTGAAACGGCCAATATAAGAACGTAACAGTTAGTAACGGCAATTGTGCATCTACTTGCGCAATGTTCAGCACATTGATGTACGAGAAGCACAATACAACAATTGCAGTATTTGGCGGGAAGCCAGGCGAGAGTATGGAATTTAAAGGTAACTATAATAATTCTATCGCTATCCATGCGATG
Organism: Crucibulum laeve; assembly: GCA_004379715.1. Lineage (NCBI taxonomy): Eukaryota > Fungi > Basidiomycota > Agaricomycetes > Agaricales > Nidulariaceae > Crucibulum > Crucibulum laeve. Next base: position 15,076 of record ML213694.1, read on the forward strand.
CTCAATTTTAATGCTACAGGCATGTCCGGAAATCAGGTACTAGAATGGACGGACCTTGATTCAGAAATAAAAACTGCTGGACTAAAAGAGGTATTGTTTATTCATTCCCGACTTGCGTTTTTAATTCCAACATATATGTTCATAGGACCCGTTAGCACCCCCTGATTTGTGAGATTTGTTCTCGACAATGCTCGGTATGTTACTGATTCAAACTCTTTCGTTACAGGCTTGTGAACGGAAATTTTCGGTACGAATAAAATTTTAACTAGTGCTGATCTTCAAAGTCTATGTGCTAAATTCTACTTGATAGTCACAACTGGAGGACAGGTACGTATCATGTGCTGCAAACTTGATTGCGCCTTGCTTATTCCCTATAGCATGGAGTTATCTTGACGAAAATACTCCTATAGGTGCCAATTTCTCATTCACCAATGTCAAATAAAAGCACTCATTAACACGATACTTTAGCATACCTGTCAGCCTTGCCGCATTGTGAGCGAGCCAATTATCTGGATAGCTCAATTTCCGCTGAATAATATTTATCTAGACCGTTTCCCTTATACAAAAGACACCTACAATAATCCCCAAAATCTGTGGACTTTCGCGTATGCTTTGTCTTCTACCTGATAAAAGTACGGGTCATCTAATTTACTCGGGTATCAGGGCGAGCAAACTATTCCCATGAAGCGTGATATTTTTCTTCAATGCAAGCAAGTTCATGGTAGATAAAAGATTCTGCACATTATAAAATCACATTTATAGGTCTCTCGATTTCGCAATTGACAGCTCAATGAATGCCGATGATTGGGCTTCATAATAATTTAACTCATGTTAATATTTCTGAGCATTTCCATCTTGGTTGCCCTGAGTCCTGAGTCCCATGGTGATAGCATCGTGTACGATCCTGCTTTCCGACGGTGCACGGTGGGTATGAGTTAATAATCCCTCTAGTAACGGCAATGTGCTCTCGTCTGGTGGCAGCTCTGGATGTGGGTTGGGACTTTCACGTCCTCGTGGTCCTACTGAAACACAAAATACTTGCTCGAAGACACAATATTCAGGACGCTTTTAGGCAATCGCTAAAACTCAAAGACCTTATTTTAACGCTTGGCAGCGGTGACTTGGCGACCAAATGAACTTCAATCACCGCGTTTGAACATGTAAGTATCTCCGTTTGTCGTCAACCTGACAACTGTCCCATCCAAGGTCCCACCGGCCCGTCAGGAGTAAATTTAATTGATCGAGATTTGTGCGCTCAATATCCTATTGGGTTCGTCCGACCCTTACGACAGAAACATGTATAAGGCTCGCGCTCATTGTAGGTCACTCGGTTCCCTTTCAACGCTGAGCAGTCTCCCCTCAAGCTCCGACGGCCATGAGCGCGATATCCCCTCGTCCGTCACGGCCATTACCACAACCTTCACTCGCAGGACTGGAAGAACCCAAACCTTTGCGTGTTGTTCGTAAAGCAGCTTCTTCTGTGTCTCTTGGTTCTCGGCGTCCGTTGGCTAGTCAGATGGAAACGCAGGATTCATTTCACCGAAAATTTCCAAGTCAATACAGTGCCAGAACGTTACTCCAATCACCAACGCAGGAGGGATATGGATGTGAATCCCCTACGCAGTCATTTTCTTTCCAGCCGTATAAGGCTATACGTCCTCTACCTCCCATACCAATCTCTCCATCCTTTGCCACCCCCTTGACTGCACCTCCCACATATAGGACGATGCCGTGGCATACTCAGCCAGTTCGAAGACCACTTCCCACACCTCCCCGCCCATTGCTAGAACCATCGGCCCCACCCCCTGTGCGTGTTTGCGAACCAATCCCAGAACTGCCTGTTCAAGACACTGTCGTCAACATTCGACCTCAGATTTTCTTAAAAGTCGACTCTTTATTCGCAGATGATTCCGCCTCCGCTATATCGAACGGCAGTCCATTAGTATTTACTGCACCACAGATGCCATCCCCTATTACAGCTCAACGAAAGCGCGTTTCGAAGTTAACGCGACATCTTGGGGAACCACTACCAGATTTTATTTTGAATAGGGAGGCTTTCATTGCAGCTACCAAGGAGGACAAAAATGGGCTTATTGAAAAGCTTGGGCAGCTACAACTGGAGGTCGTTGTAGAGAGCGCGACCTCGTCACAGGAGGGGAGCATAACTGAAAGTGAATCTTTGTCGGAAGAAGGGGAGGAGGAGGAAGAGGAGGCTGAACACGCGTTTTCCTGGCCTACGATTGGCGGCATGACCTTCAGAATAAGTCGACATGGTATTGGAGCTACCAAGAAGTGGGAGCGGGAGAAAGGTGGAAAACGCTGGACAGAGGAGGATTTTTCCACTGTGCTTGATGCTCTGCGAGCATTATAGGTGTTGCAGCAGACACATAGATTTCTTTTCATTTCCCTTCCCGATGTTTCTCCTTTCTGGCATTTACCTTTGAGCTCACATCTATTACCACATATGTATAACACCATTGGCATAGCATCATTCACAGCGGAACACATTTTATAGTATACGAATTTAGATTCTTTGGCACTCAAGGAAGTTGGGAAATAAATGAGCGGACTAAACTTCAATGCGAATGGCTACGGTTCTATTTCCTACTGACGTCAAAAATTGTAAATTCTCCATCAAGCGACGAAACTTTAGCAACCGTCAAGTTGCTCTCGAGAATCCCCTGACAGCAACGACGGATCACCTCAGACTTGAGGTCGTCGGAGTTATGGTGTTGGGATGGTGAGATGCTGTGCAAGTTTACGTTTACTTGGCCTGCAGTCATTGAATTTTTTTGACTTGTCCCAGGATCAGAGGAGTGTACTGGATATGATCTTTTGTCACATGTTTTCACACAGCAGCATGGCGCAGCTGGAAGCGCGCGGGGCCCATATATCTATGATACCCCGAGGTCACTTGATCGAAACAAGTTGCTGCTATTAAAATTTTGAGAATTGTTTTATTTTAATAACGTGAGGCTTTGAATTTTCATTATTTACATGCAGAAAAATACAAAATAAGTTACAAAGGTTAACTCACTAAAGGTAGAGCTTAAATAGGATATGTAAAAATCGTTATTCGCCATCGAGGCATACATGAAGATATCAACGTGGGAACTCTCAATCCTCCATTAGCAGCATTCCTGGCGAATTGACTTGACATGTAAATATTTCAGCTTGAAGAAACGACCCGTAGCAAATAGGATTATGTTTAAGTCATCGAATATACAACGCCTCAGGAGAGCAGCAAATATTCTCCCCACAAAATTCATATTGATCTTCGCCGTCAGCAGGATTGGGGCACGACGACAGAAAACAAGCACCAGCCGGCAACCTGCTAACCGTAAAAGCGGACTCACGCATCAACTCATGGCAGCCTGCTGTAATCAGCCATTGGACTGCGGACTCATGTTTCGAAGCCTCATGTTTTGTGTGAGGCTGACTCGATTAAGGATGCTGGCTTGAGGTCAAATCTTTTTAGAAGGCCTCTGAACCGACAGGATCATGGAATTGTGGTTACAAACAACGCCCAGCCTCTTGTTTTTGTGGCATTCGGGTGTTCAATTGAAAGAGTTGTGCTATGTGGATGAAGTTGGTCGACCATTCTGCTTGAAGCTGCAAGTATTGGTCGGTCCTTTGTATACATCTACAGTTTACCCACAGTACAATAAGTCGTTTAAACTTCGGATAAGCAGACTAGCAGCGTGAACCAAATGAGGCAAGTGGGCTGCTAGTAGCGTTTGACTTTATGACGAGGTGGGGGGAATGTGCTTACGTGCACTGCATAGATGAACTCTGCTGAACAGCATGCCACGGAAGGGGTGAAGATTCGGATTGGAAGGAAGCTTTTAAAAGTATAGGCGTCCTTGTGAATGCAGCAGGACTTCCTCGTCTTCCAGCACAGGACGGGTGGTGCTCTCACTCGATTTAAAGGCCACGTGCTTCAAGGGTTCTCTTGTTGTCTACTCCTGTGCAACTTGTAGCTTTAGGAAATTCATAGGAAACTGTTAACAGACAGAAAATTCGAGAAGCACCTGCTAGGAACTGCCAATATACAAGCCAGGTATTTCATCAACGATCCGCTAAATTATGTACGAAGTGATTCACAAGATAGTTCCGAAGGAGCTGGGTGTGGAATGGGATTTGGGATGGGAGTGGGGAAGAAGGTGGAGAACCTGGACAAGTTGCACGTGGGTCGAGGGCATTTGACTCGTATTTTCGGTGATTTGCGCACTCGTATGTCGGTCCGTTGTTACTTTCTTTCATTTTCTTTTAGCCATCAAGAACTCTTTCAAAAGTCATTCTTATATGTCTTTTCACATCGATCACCTGGTGCTACTCTTCCTCACCCCGGCCCTAATGCCTCCGGGTGCTCGCTATGGCCCGCTTCAAAGCCGCACACACGACTGAGATGGTGAGTGTTGGGTGAAGAAGCGTCGGGAGAATGGGAACGAAATGAAAGTTGGAAGAGATTATTCAGCGGGAAATGAGTGGGAAGATTTGGGATGTCGCGCGATAGCATAGTGACTTGGAGTTGTGTAGTGGCCGTATGTGTTCCCGTTAAATCGGCTGAGGATCGTTTCGCTTGAGATACCCTGAGATACGGCGAGACGAATGCCTGCGACGACGATGATGAAGTGAGAATCAGGGAAAGAAGACGACGGCGAGGACGGGGAAAGGTTGGTCGTTGTTTGGCTGTTCGCCAGCTGCCACGCGCGTCAAAGCACCTTCTGTTCTGCCTCGATCCTCCATCTCCCCGACCCTTCCGCCTTTTTTCTTGTCTAAACCGCCGACTTAGTCGCGTCTCATGTCGGGCAAGGCGCCCCCAAAAGGCCCCCGCGCCTTGCTGGCCTCTCTGCCTGCCTCTGGGTCGTCGCTGGCATCGTCTTCATCTAGCTCAGCCAACTCTCACCACCCTCCACAGCATCCCCATCCCCATCCTCATTCCCACCAACAGCCTCAACGCGGTCTCCCGAACACCCCAGCACTCCCAATCAATAAGAAGCTGGGCGCTGCTCCTCCAACGGGACCACGCAGCCTTGTTAATGGTGGACACGCGAGACCGCCTCCAGGACCAAAGCAAATGCTTAACGGTCACAGCACGCTGGCTAACGGCCCTAATGCTGGCATGCCTAATGGCTTAGGACCTCACGCGCTTCAGGCCAACAGGAATCCAATATCAATCAAGGGCAAAAAGCCAGAAACTCATCCAAGCTGGTCAGGCTCAACGGTAATTTACCAGTGTTTTCTAATTATACTTTTTCACGTTTAACTAATTTCGCGCTATGCCCTCATTTAGCAGAGCTGGCCAGTGTCGCATCCTCCAAATGGCAGACACGACAATGCAGTAAATGGCCTTAACAGCGTTGCATCGAGTAGTGCTGGTGGGAGCAGGCCTGCAATATCAATATCCATGCCAGCTGCAAGGCAAGGATGGGACAAACCGCCCATACCGTCACAACCTCGCTCTGCGCTAGCACGCGATCGGTTAACTCCCTCAACGGAGACGCCCCAACCACCTCCGCCCACCTACGATCCACCACCACCACCTCCACCTTCACAACCTCCTCCTCCAGCGCCGCCCCCTCCTTCATCAACATCACTACCACCGCCGCCACCTCCGTCCTCGGAATCATCACAGCCGCAACCACCCCCACCACCTTCAACGCCTCCACCATCTCCACCCTCCTTTCCTTCAACTTCATCTGTGCCGCCACCACCGCCTTCGGAGCCACCACCACCACCACCGCCCTCCTCAAAACCGCCATCGCCTCCGCCTCCCCCGGACCGCAATGATAATTTCTCGCCACCACCTCCACCGCCAACCGAACCGCCGCCTCCAAGATCACCCGCACCCTTACCACCACCTCAACCGTCAGAACTCCCACCACCACCTCAACCGTTGGAACTCCCACCCCCACCTCCACCATCAATTCAGCTGCCTCGTACAGCTTCACCTTCCCTACCCACACCACTACCCCAAGAACCACCTCCTCCAACCCCAGAATCCGAGAAGAAACTCTATTCTTTACCTCCACTCCCAGCATGGCCACCCCCACGAACGGAATACCCCGCCAACCGATGCTATAAGGTCCTCTACGATCCTGCCACGGATTCATCCTCATCTTCTTCCTACACCCTCTCTTTGTCCTCATCTTCAACAGCAAAGACCCCCTCCTACTACCGTAATCTGATCGAACATGTGCGCAAACACGCAGACGCAGCGGTAGTGCAGGACAGGATAAAGGGGAAGGGAAAAGGGAAGGAATCGCTTACTAGGTATGAGGGTGAGATTGTGAGCACAGAGGAGGATGGATTCAGAGAGGAGGAACTTGTAATCAAGGATCCGAGGAAGGAGACCGGGTTCAAGAAGATGCCATCTCTGAGGCCTCCGAGAACTGATTTTTATGAGCTCAAGTGGGAGGTTAGTTTCTTTTTTTTTCTTGAAACTCCCTTTTCACGCCTCCTTTCCATTCATTTCGTATTCCTATTCTGCATTTTCTCAAAATGATTCCCATCGAACAAACGCTGATTCTTGCTTCCCATTTTGGCAGTACGACGCTAATTCAGTTGGTCCCCCACCTCCAACTTCGGTTCTTGTAACGGGAATATCGCCTCTAACGCCCAATCGTGATTTGCGTCGACATTTCGGCCAATACGGACACATCTCGTCATTCGAGCATCAGATCGACAAGGAGAACGGGAGTGCGTTAGGGATTGTATTCATTAAATTCATGGCACATGATGAGGCGAAACGGTGTATGGAGAAGGAGAATGGCCGGAAGGGTGGACTAGTGAGTATGGGGATGGTAAAACCGGGAGAGACAGAAGAGTGGAAAGTTGTGTTGGACGGAGAAGGATTGAAGTTGAAGGCGGTGTTGAAGGAGCTGGAGGAGAGGAAGAGGAGGGAGAAGGAGGAGAAACGGAGAGCGGCGAAGGGCTTGCCGCCTCTTGGGGCTAATGGGAACGTGGGATCTTCGTCGAGCGGGGGGAGCAGTGCTGTGGGTAAGATGGGAAATGCGTCAACCCCGCAAACACCTGCTGTGCAGACGCCGACTCAGCATAACTCTCATAACCAATACCGCCCGCAGAATTTCACTCAGAAACCCGGTCTTCCACGAAATCCTTCTACGCTGGAACCTGGGTTGCGTCAGCCAACACAAACACATCCTGTCCCCCTAAACCCGATTGCTGCTGCATCAGCTTTGCAGAGCACCGCACCGCCTGGACCTAATGGTACTCTTCATTCCAAGCCTCCAACGAATACGACGTCCAAGCACCCTTCCCTTCCCGATGTGCCGAAAGAGCGGGCCCCGCCTCCGCCTTCATTAGTGAAAGCGCGTGAACACGCCAACGGCATCGTAGTGGCGACACCCATGGCTTCCTCATCCTATCCACCCCGACCTTGGGATCGTGGACGAGATGGTGATAGGGATAGAGGCAAGGGTTGGGATAGAGGTAGAGACGTACGCGATCGGTCACACTCTCCAAGACGCGATGTCTACGACCGCGGCCGTCGAGGAAGAGGAGGTATGGATCGATATCGTCCCCCTCCACGGCGGAATCATCATTACATGAGCTCGCCATCCCGGTCACGGTCGCCATCTTATTCACCTGCGCGTAAATCTGGCCTGGGACCTCCTCCAAGATCGGCTGCGGAGAGGGAGAAGAACCACGAAGAGGTTGTGAGGGAATTGGCGGGTAATGGATTTGAGCATCTGAAGGTCATTGGCGGAGTACAACTGCGTACTTCGGTGAGGGAGGAGGATGTGCTTCATTTCTTTGAAGGCTTTGGTCCACATAAGGTGCGTGGTCTGTTCTTATGGTGAAGACAAAGAGCTAATTGTTTTAATTTTAACAAAGGTCCTGCGCGATCATACAGGAATCTATGTCACGTTCAAGGAACCCAACTCGGCGCGTCGAGCGTCGCGAGTGCTCGCTAACAAGTTGCTTTCATACCAAACTGTTACGCTTAATATCGGATCGCCGCCTGCTGTTGGTAAATCACAGTGGGACGAAAGTGAATTGATCGAGCAGGCGCAAGAAATGATCATCAAGGAGCTGCGTGGGTTCTTGGAGAAGGATATTAGGGATCGTGTTGTGGGGCCTGAGCTGAAGAGGGTGATTGCGGAGGAGAAGAGCAAGGGACCTTCGAGTGCAGTGGTGGCGGAACAGAAACCGGTGGAGAAGCGTGGACTGAAGGGACTATCGTTCAAGAAGCAGAAAAAGCGAGAATTAGTCAACGAAGTGAAGGTTGCTGACAGTGTTGCAGATGAGGCGGAGGAGGAGGAGGAGCACGAGATCGAGCCGCCGAAGAAGAGGAGGAAGAAGGAAGTAGTGAAGAAGGCGAAGAGGATTCTGGAAGAGGATCTCGAGTCTGAGGATGAGGACGTCGGTGATCAAGCTCAGCTGGCGGTGCTGGATAGCGAGACAAAGAAACGTGCTGGTTCGGAGGAGCGCGAAGAGGAGGAAGAGCCTGTCAGAAAGAAGCAGAAGGTGGAAGTGGAAGATAAGGGCAAGAAGTTGAAGAAAAAAGCGTCGAAGAAGACTCTTGTCGGGGAAGAAGATGTGGTCGTTCCGGATGCAGACGACTTCGAAGCTCCTTCTATCGCCCAAGTACACCTTGACGTCGACTCATCATTATCCCCTTCACGTTCACCGTCACCTGCTCCTACACCTCCAGTCAAGCGTCGATCAAAGGCTGTTACCCCTCCGCCTACACCACCTCCAGATCCTTTGGCGTCAGATGTATGCGAAGACGACGAAGATCTTTACTTCGCCAAGCTAGCACTATCTGGATACAAATCGCCAGAGGAAGAGAAACTCGAACCTGAGCTCGAACAGCTTCTTCCACCAGAAACTCCTGCCTTCCGCAAGCACCTCACAGGTTGTGCTCGTACCGAAGGGTACTACAAGATCACGCATGCAGAGAAGGCCGCTTATGTCGCTCAATACCAAGCTCGTGCTACCAATAACGAGGCTGCTGCTCCAATCGACGAACCCCAACCCCAGCACATCACCTCGTCAAGGTCCAATCGTGCAAATGCCCGTCGTCGTGCACAAGGGCTGGAGGAGATCAACCAGGTTCAACGAGCTGTAGCATTATCGAAGGGAGAGTCGGCTGCCAACGAGCTGTCTTTCAAGTTCAACCAACTGCAAACGCGCAAGAAGCATCTCCGATTCGCACGTTCCCCTATTCACGACTGGGGCCTGTATGCAATGGAGAAGATCTCCAGAGGTGAGATGGTTATTGAATACGTGGGCGAGGTCATTCGAGCCCAAGTCGCGGAGAAGCGTGAGAAAGCCTACGAGCGTCAGGGGATTGGCAGTAGTTACCTATTCCGAATCGACGAAGATTTGGTTGTGGATGCAACCAAGAAAGGCAATCTTGGGTACGTATTTCTTCAGTACTTTCTACTCTCTACGGATGCTAACGATACTCCTCAGACGTCTTATCAATCATTCTTGCGATCCCAATTGCACAGCTAAAATTATTACAATTAGTGGAGAAAAGAAGATTGTTATCTATGCAAAACAGGACATAGAGCTTGGCGACGAAATCACCTATGGTGCATTCACTTTATACTAGCTTCTCTATCAATCTAATCATTTCTCTTCACAGATTATCATTTCCCGTTCGAGCAAGACAAGATTCCCTGTCTCTGTGGCTCCGCCAAGTGTCGAGGCTTTTTGAATTAGATTCTTTATAATCACCTACATCGTATACACTCTTTCACATTTATACCCTGTTGTCCCCCACCTCATCTGTCCCATCCGCACTGCATATATCGTGTTCTGTATTATTGTTTAAACACCTATCGGTTACATTCCATCATCTGTTCAACATTCATGATTTCTATGGGTTCTCCAGGACTATATGGACCAATGTGGAAATGCTTGTCTTGTGCACCTATCTATGGCCTATCACTTGAAGCCTATAAGTCAACTACAATAATTATATGTACATAATCGCAATTCCTGTGGTCTTGACCTTGCCCCTATCGTCGACGATCAAACACTTCTCTCACTGATACTATGTCCCCCATTCATTCGTCTACATACTCGGGGATTTGGTTTGGTTTGGTTTGGTTTGTATTTGGGCTAATTATCACTAAGAGCGACATAAATGAACTTCTGGGTTGGTACTTTAAATTGCTTCAAGCTGGTGCCTACTGTAAGTCTAAATGTTTATTTGATTCACCCATAGAGCAGGACGCAGAAAAAACTAAGAAAACTTGGATTATCCAAATCTTCCGTAATGAGCTTTCATATTTGAAGGATTTTTTTCTTGCTACTTATGGCGCGTAGAAGCAGCTCAGGTTGAGCTCGAGGTGGGTTCTACTATCATGTCCGTCGCACACGCATCGGATGCAGTTTAGGAAGCGTGGGAACGTTAAAGACCCACCACATCCCGAACTTTAATGTTCAAACTCTCAAGCCCACTCCGGTCGTAATTCACTGAAACTCTCTGACCATACTTCATGCCTATATGCGTCGCAATAAAAGCGTCCTTACGTGTCGGCCTCCGTCCTAGTATACTTGAACGGGCTCGTACTCAGTTCGATACTTCTATATTCGATCCGATGTAGAACGGACGCTGCGGAACTCCTGCTTCGGAGGCCATTGGAAAATGACCTAAACGTACTTCAAATTCACTCTACATGGTCTCTCCTGGAACCAAATTCCCTAATTAATCTACCTATTTATCTGGCCAGTGCTTGCTTATGCATCTAATCTGGATTGAAAAGATCGCTTCAAGTCCAGCTCTTCTTATGTGAGTCGAATAAAATTCAAACCTTACCCACAAATGAAAGCTGCCTTCGATGATCGATTATCTCTACTTAATCTATCCATGGCCCCTGCGGAACTAAGGGCCGACTCATCAAGAATTTGGGGGTGCCCGCAAACATTTGAGAATAGTTCGACGCATCCACACCAAAGTCCGTGGCAGACGGTGAAATCCATTCCAGGGGTACTATACTACCAATTTTTACGAAGATATTATGAACATCTGTACTAGGACGACATACACTCTCGCTATGTCCCTTATATTTATTGCTTTTACCCTAATCTGGCTGTCTTTGGACTTTTTCGACAATCCTACGTCAGATTTAGATAGAAAAAGAAATCCAGCACATTTTCCCTACGCCATTCCTACACCGTGTCATGTGGCTTAACCCTTCAGGAACATCCTCTTGAATGTGGTATGTCATTAGTCCCATTTTTACTCACCACCAGTGGTCGAGAATGATTATCGCTTCTCAATTACCCCTGCAACTAACCCATCCAAGCGCCACTAATCCCGAACGCTGTTATCTTTCTCCATAAAGCCCAATCGAATCGGCTTGAGGTCCCCATTACGCCCTATTTCTGGAGAACAATCGAGGATGATGCCAGAAAACGGAAGATGTGCATCTCCGCTTGGTCTCGCGACCTGGTGACCACGCCTTGTACGTCTACGTTTTCTTGAAATTGAATAAACTTTTGATCATCAGGAACTTGGAAGCTCCATGTCTGATGGTCGACAACTTAGATACACGACGATAGTATGTCAGCGGCCTGGTATGTTGACATTACCATGTTCACCCACGATCAGACCACCTTAGCTTCACAGTTACTGTCGTATTGAAGCTCCTGCGTCTGCACTTTCTTTGCTGGTTAGGTAATACGGTGAGCGTACATATATTACAAATTGTTAATGTAGTTTCTTCAAAGGCGCTTTATTCATCAACTTTATATCTCTGAATCTGGAGCTATCATCCCTTCGACGTTCGTGTGAGTGCAGGAAATCTTCTATCCGTCTAACCTGGATGTTTAGTTAAGTTACGAGTCATGCAACATTTGTCAAGAGAACAAATATATCACATACAATGTGGTCGTGATGATGCACACCTCAATTTCCAGACACGCAGTCCTCCCCTGAAGATACTGCCTTCGATCTGCTGCTCTTGAGTGTAACACTAACACGCCGCGCATGACCAGCGTACTGGCGCTCCGGAGGACGGTATGGAAAACCGTTTTCTCCGGTACATTCTCGTCTATCGAGTAATTCCTGGGTCTTCGAGGTGTCGTTGGAGTTCTCATCTCTCTGCAATTCTTCCCATCCGAACTGCAAAGTAAATGGCGCATACGACCCAGATGGGGGCTCATAAGGAAATCGAGTGGTGTACAAAGCGCCACTTGGGAATTCCGCGACCTCATGAGGGGCATACTCAAAGTATGGCGAGATGGCCTCGTACGCCGGTGTGTTGTGGATGGGAAAGTAAGTGGTCCCACCAACTTCCACCGGACTTCCGCTCGACACGACCGTCGGCATAACGGGAATTATCGTCGGGTTAGAATTCTGGGGAGCATCCGTTGCCGGCTTTACTGGATGCTTGAATGGGCACGTTTCTGGATCTTCACAAGTCGACCAAGACGGACACGGTGTGTACCTCATATCTAAAAAACACAGGCGTTCAAATAATTTTCTTCCCCGATAGGCAATAAATGACATACAATGCACGATATTAGTAGGATGATAATACCGGCAATCCCGCGAACGGCATTGCCCTTGAATGAAAGCCCAACAATGAGAAAAGCTTTGTGACCCGCGTTTAACGTGAGACTTCGCTTCTGTCGTACCAGTGGTAATCTCTTTGAATGGTAAGTTGTGATCATGTATGCTGATGTGCATTATAATTTAGTCTGCTATCGGTCTAAAAGTACTCGGGACTCACAAATTGCAGTAGTCTCCTAGCGGACACCACCCTCTGTTCTTGGTAAAATGCTTGCAGGGAGTCGTTCGCCATGCAATAGACGTATTTGCAACAGATTGAATGTTGGATGTCGTCGAAGGTACTATCTGTGGGACGTGTCCAGAGTAGTTGGATATATTTAAGCTCTGCTCGATGATTCTAAGCGACGGCAACGGCACTGAATAAAAAAGGTGATTATCGCAATTTGCAGTGGGTGTCGGATGAGGATAGTAATAATGCGCCCAGTTAATCAAACTTGGTGTTGTAGGCGCATTTTCACGGCCATACGTCGGATTGGACTTTGTACTATTGGAATGCGCAAATTTACATCTGTTTCCGTAATTGCAGTTTCCTTGAAAAAATTGCCAACACATTTCTAAACCATCAAAGAGATAAATATAAGCACTTGTAAGTTCCCATAATTCATTTACCTTGAGGTTTCGGAAAGAATAGCATTACTGTGCAAGTCTTCTTCGAAGAGTCCCAGTAGCTAGAAGTGGGGCGATCTAAAGATGATAGATGAGCACTGAGTGAAAGGAGTGTTTTTAAAAACGCGAAAAACGTGCCCCAGTGAAAGAAAGAGATTGGCTTAGGGGATATCACGATTGTAGTAATGAAAGAAAGAGCACGTGTAAAACACGCGTGGGTCGTAGAATGAGCTAAGGAGAAAAACCAAGTCTCGAGTTTATACGGACTCCTAGAAAACAGACAGGTCAAAGCTACAATGGAGAGGAGCCGCCCACAGGTTCGAACTGGCCTTGTTACAGCATTGTCGGATAGCGGCAGGGCCTGCGCCAAGTGGTCCTGGACCACAGCAAAAATTCGTTTTATTGCACAAAGATATGACTTTGGACAAGCATTAGTTGTATAATTAGTGGGTCTACATCGCTGATAGTAACTATCTTATTTATCTCGGCTCTACAAATTGGATTCGCGCCCAAATCAAAGAGTTGAAGAGAGTCAGGATATTGATGGCATCTCCTAAAAAGGATATGGTAGGTATCAAATTAGGAAAGGCGGCGTTACTTAGCGTCTGTCCTACTAGTACACAGCGCGTAATTCTGATCTACATGGATGCAGCGATGAATCGCTGTTGCATTGATGACTTTTATTCGTAGCGCCGGTTAAGAAGGGATATCTATATTAGCCTGCTACATTTTTGAACGCGGATCCTATATACATGCTTTCACTATGAAAATGGTCCGACCACAAACGTGAAAAGAAATGGCTAGACCTCTAAAAATAACATATTACGGTGTGTACAAATATTTTACAGTGTGCAGGGGAGATAAAATAAGGATACGTGCAAGATGCGACAAGCATGGGATGATAGCAAAACGAAAGCGTTCTTATGTAGTTCGTAACGTAATTTCATAATCTGAGCGGTGGTCGATCCTACGAGAGCGTTCAAAGCGTCATATTCTGCGCTTGAAGAGCAGCAGTATTCAATACATCGAAGCCAGACATCATATGATGTACGCGCTTTCTAGGTGGCAGCCCGTTCATATCCTAAATGGTCCATTATTAGTGACGCTGGTAGAAGCAATCATACGTCGGTGCCCCAGTACCTCGGTAACTGCATACGCAGCTTCTAAAATCGAGAGTATGAGTATACGCTCTAATTTTTAAATATTCCTACTTACCTTGTAATTGTGCATTATGATCCCAAGTTCTTGAATGTTTCCGAGATCGCCCAGATTGATCCTACATCGCAAGTTCAAAAGGAAACGATTAGGGCCTGAATGAAGTCAAGAATCTCACGCCACAAAAGCTTACTTACCTCAAGGTGGGCCGTGGACTCGTTGGTATAAAGTCCCTGACCATCAGCATCCGTCCATTCCATGGGCTTTGCTGTTACACGTGAGTTGAGGAACGGATCGGTGGGATTTCGCATGTCCTGTAATAACGTTCTGTCAATATTTATGTTTCGGCTACCGGCATATATTCGCACATCCTGGTGATATCGCGGTGGACTTCTCTGCTCGTCACCCGACATTGACGAGTTTCTTGAGCGAGATTCTGGGGAGGTTTGAGCATCAGAGTCAGAATTGACCATCATAATTATACTTACCGGCCATCGGTTGATTCATTGCAAGAAGGAGGCCCACTGAAGAGATGTCAACATTTGAATGTTGGCAGATAAAGGGAGGCGCTCACTGATGTCATCTCTGCGCTTCTCAGCCGAAGTAACTGACTGACGAGCTTGCCGTTCCACATCAAGACAAGCGGTGTACCTCATAAACGCGTCTTGCGTATCCTTCTGCGCCCTTACTAACGACATTCGAGCAGCTTGAAGTGCTTGCTCTGGGAAATCTGGACATGAGATATGCTAATTATTATAGTCAGAGATTTATAAAACGTACTTGATGATGTAGCCTCTTGAGCGAGTGTTTCTGGATTTCGGAGAGTTGGTGATCCTGAATTTCGCGAAAGATGGGTACTAGAATCGTCGGAGATTCGATCTGGCCGGCCACAATTACGAATATATTCGAAACAAAAACAAAAATAGACATACCGTTCATACCGCGATGGTTGGGATCGAGGAAACCTTGCTCTGAAGGTTCTGGTGTTAATGAGTCCGAGGAATGGTCTCGCGGAGGATAGACGTGTTCGCCGAGGGATGAATTTCGTAGACGAGGATTATGAGGGATACCAGCAGCTTGTCGCTCAATGAATTTGCGGAGGAACGTCAGCTCGATATCGTCAGCCATGGAATATGGGGGCCCCTGTATATCGCCCTTCTGCATGAGCAATTCGAGGTGCGACATCGTCTTATCCTTCAACTGCTGAAGCCATTCATGCAACTCCATGTGGTCCTGATCTGCGCGTGCGTCATAGTCCTGCCTTCTCCGGGCTTTTCTCCAGTACGTCTTTGTAAGCTTCAGTGCGCGTGTAACCTCGCTATCGAGCGTTCGATACCAATCGCTAGCCTGTCTATTCAAACGCACGGCCAAAACACCAGGCTGAACTCGCAGCTGGAGAACACAACGCCCTTCGCGGTCTGGAGGGCCGAGGACACCCTTCTGACCCTGATTCCCTCTAGTTGCACCTCGAGAGACGTTGCCAAGTTCGGGCCACGGAAGATCGTCAGGAGCAGACGACATGTTATGATGCAGAATAGGTGAGAGTACCAAACCAATTACGAGGCTTATAGGCAGTGGCAGTAAAACAGCAGGAAAAATCAAACGCGATGTCATTAAATGCGCATCTCGGGATTTAAAGGTGGGCTTCGCGGAGCTAATTGGACTAGGGAAGCTCGCTTCTTAACAGCAGTGCATGACCAGTGATCCCCTTCAATCAGAGTCCACTTTCCCGACATGTAATCACCCACATGTTTGAAAAGCCATAGTTACGTTCTAAGGAAAGAATAACCCCAAGCAGGACTCGGTGTGGATTCCAATGGATTGATTGGATTCGGTATCTGCTTCCTTTCCCACGCTGTTCACTTCATAAGCGTCGCTTAATTGCGTGGAATGCTTAATCCCCGAATCCCTGAACATCCAGATGCGACTTATGGAGAAACGGTGGATTGACGGTGGATATTATTAGATCTCGCGAGATGTGGGCTAAGCCGCAACGGACGGATGCCGGATCAGATGCGGAGGCAAGACAACACTGTGGCCTGCGCAATGCGAGTCGACCGTTCGGTACGAGTAAGTCATTCCACATCGCTGTGACAGCATTATACATTGACGGTCGACACTAGTACTTAGCATATAGTCCATAATTCCACAAAAACGCTTACTACGCGGGGAAGTTCACACCTTGTGCTAGAGGTGCTGCGTCTGAGAAATTAACTAAAAGGCATCAGTCAGCAATGACAACTCGCTTATGATTGGGAAGAGTCATACTTGTGCATGCACTCCAGCGAACGTATTGCTTCCAAGCGTCGCCGCCTGACTCGCGGCCCCTAAAATAGACCATGTCTTCAATCTCTCACATGGGTGGAGGGCTTTCAACGACTTACCATCCGGTGCTCTGAACGGAGGCAACGCAGTCAGTAAAGGTTCGTCATATGTATACGGACTACGCAATACAAAAATACTCACCTTGTTTCCTCCGAAAGCCGCCCCAATCTCAGCACCGCTCGTACCCACATTTACCTAGCATGCGTTGGAAGACATAGATAGATCAGCTTCTACCAAGAATCAGACAACAAGTGTTGAACAAACCAACTCACATTGACTATGCCAGTGTCCGATCCACTGGGTCCGATCCATGTTCCAAGGTTCCTGAGATCGCGTGTCCAAAGACTGCTTGATAGACCCTAGAACATCAATGGCTATTAATGGCTCATCTTTGGACGTCGTAATAAATTGAAAAACCTGGGGAACAGCATTATTCCATTCAATCGCTTGTTCGAAGTCATCAAAAATGGCAGCGTTGAGAATAGGTGCAAAAGTCTCTGTTTTCCAAATATGATCGTTTGGGTTCACGGATTTCGGAATTGCGATGGTCGGCTGTACAAAGTTTCCAACATCGAGAGGTGGCTGCGTGTACCTGTTTCCACCCGTCAAAATTTCGGCATCGATAGATTTGAGGTGCTGGACTGCTTGTTCGTAGGTGTCGCACGCAGCTCGTGTATGTAGAGGACCCAGCAGAGTGTTGTCAGCGAGAGGATCAGCAGGAGTAACTGCGCCGTATAGCTTCTGTAAACGTTCCAGGAACTCCGTCGCAATGTTACGGTGAAGGTACAGCCTTCTAGTAGAAGTGCAACGTTGGCCAGCCGTCCCAACAGCGCCGAAAAAGACTGCCGGAACCGCAAGTGAGAGATCGGCATCTGGCATCACAATAGAAGCTACAAAGAAATTAAGAATCATGGTGAAAACCCCGTCAAACGCATGATCCTACCATTATTTCCGCCGAGTTCAAGGATAGACTTTCCAAAGCGTGACTGGACAGCCTTACCGACAATTCGACCTACATGCTCACTTCCAGTGAACGAAACTATCAAAAGAATGTCAGATACATGGAAATGCTGATCTCACAGAATGTTCACTAACCGAGTTCGACATCAGGACTGGCAACAATTGCCTCGCCAGTTTCTTTACCACCGGTTATTAGACTAGCGACAGCTCCGGGGACACCATTGGCTTCGAGGACACGGCTAACTATTGTGGTGACCGCGATGGAACAAAGAGGGGTTGTAGGGGAAGGTTTCCAGATGGTGGCATTTCCAGCAGCGAGGGAGAGTGCCAAATTCCTGACATTTCGCATCAGTACTACACGGACCTAATGTCAGAAAAGAACGGCGCACCATCCATAAACTGCAACGGGGAAATTGAAGGCAGACAATACAGCCACCACCCCCAAGGGGTTGGGTACTGGATACAAACGTAATGAGCCAGATATCGGATGTAGTATCAATTTGGAGCTCAAACCTTCCAAGATAGAATGACCAGGACGCTCTGATGCAATCACTCTACCGTTCATCATCCTCGATAAACCAACGGCATAATCGCACTGCAATTTTGTTAGATATCTTGTCTTCTTGCCGTCTGATTCAAATTACTGGACGTACAATGTCTACAAATTCTTGGACTTCCCCTACGCCCTCTGTTCGTATCTTGCCCATCTCCAGTGAAACTAGGGCACCAAGGGCATCTCGCTGCGACGTGTCAACATTTAAACAACCCCTCACCGAATAGAGACGTTACCTTGTCTGCAAGAGCCTC
The DNA here is from genome assembly GCA_004379715.1 of Crucibulum laeve. Lineage (NCBI taxonomy): Eukaryota > Fungi > Basidiomycota > Agaricomycetes > Agaricales > Nidulariaceae > Crucibulum > Crucibulum laeve. The sequence goes on from ML213694.1 coordinate 33,485, forward strand.
TCTGATTTGTCGTAGAATCTCACCCCGCAGTGGGGCTGGTGTGTCTATACACAATTAATTCAGCAGCTTCTCGAGAACTCGATAGAGAGACTCACTTCGAAATACTTTGTACGCTTCTCGCGTTTTCCCAACCGCTTCTTCTAGCTCCTTTGGAGAGGCAGTCTTCACTCTAGCAAGAACTTCTCCAGTCGTTGGGCAAGTAGATGTGATAATCTCTCCAGAACCCTTCCACTGTCCGTCATAGACACCATATATCTCATCTGACGTCGAGATACCAACAGAGGAGAGGATTCCAGACGCTCTTGTGGATAAAGCACGCGTCAAATACCTGCCAGCGGGCAAAACACGTTTAGCAGCGAGCATAGTGGTTTAAAGGTCTGTTCCTATGTCACGATTTGAAAGATAGGGATGCTAGAGTTGGTAACAGCTCCTATGGAGCTTCGACATCCGGAGCATGCTAGCGTTTAGGTCAACGTAAGGTCCGTGCGTCGCGATGATCCGTCCATAATGGTGAACCACGTGGTCGAGACGCCAAATCCCGTGATTGCGGTAAATACCTAAGGTAATTGACTCGCTTAACCTTTCGACGCGCCACGCGCCTTCCATTGCACCCCATGCTGCTCAACTGCTCAGAGTTTGAGCAGGAGCATGAAGCACACGCCTCCTCAGTCGTATAAGGAATTGATTAATTTAATATGTAATATTGTACTCTTACGACCTAGTGTTCACGGGGTATGACACATCACAGTAAGTGTTCACTGGGACCGGTGTTCACCACCCTCGATGGCTTATGACTGAACAGACCAAGTGTTCACAGAGCTGAGGACTTAAAAAAAAAGAAAGTGCAGTGGTGGCTATACTAAATTAAAAATTGACTCAGCGAAGTTCGTCGCTCTCAAAGCTGTCAATGCAGGCTTTGGAAAATGGACGATATCGTGCTGAAGACAACAGCCAATGACGAGCCAAAATTTGGCTTAAGATCCTCAGACTGGCACGGCATATTTTCTCTGAATGCTATGAAAATCGAGGAAAATGGCATTTTAAGCCATTTTCTGACTCGTTTTGGATAGCGTTCATTGAGCCCAATGACCTATGACAAACGTCGCAAGTGTTCAGTTCACAAGCCTCTATAATAAGTGAACTGAACACTAGGTCGTAAGAGTACAATATGCGATGAAGGGGATGCCACTTTGAACGAGAAGAATAAAGCGAACGTTGCTGTGGGGCAGGGATACGTGTCGATGAAGCGTCGGCAACGCGCCCCATAATAGTTACGGACTTTCAGTCCCACCGTCCGCCGGGAGCGTCTGTGTGGGGTTTCCTCTATTTTTTTTTTAAAAAAATGGACCGGAACTCCTACGCTACTTTGGATAATAAATAGTGAAAACATTGATTGGGGGAACATACTGCACGTTTTCTCGCGGGAGTCGCTCGAGACGGGGACGTACTTTGATGATTTTATGATGAGCTGGTTCCTAATATTATTTACGAGCTCCGAATTGTTTCTTTAATTATAATGTTCAAGTACAGCCGTAATTCTCGGATACAAAACCCCACCTCGCCGCACACAAATGAGGATTTATAATGTACATATAAATGTACAAGTTGACCCAGTCGCTGGAGTACATCAGCACAGTTAAAAGTAGATTCAATATATCTACGTTATCTTGCCGACTCGGAACCGTAGAGACTCATTTTTGGACCTTACATAGGAATTTACACACCGGTTCTGCAATGTTCTTCCTCATGGCTCTCACTTGCAGTCCAGCCCCTTAATAATCTGCTCTATTGAGATGCCGAGCATCCTGCAAGGTACTGTGCATACCTAGGTATACCTCTTGAGCGCCTTCATTGGTATGCTTTAGCTAACCCTCTCTCATTTTGTCGACGCCTCCAGATCTATCAGATGACCACCTGAATATATTCCCAAAGCGTCGATGAAGTTTAAAAAAATGCATTTTAACTGAGGGTTGCTAATTGCCGTTACAAATCATCGAAGAAAGTCCCCTCAACAGCGACGGAGTTCTTGCCTTTCTTCTTCTTCACGGTCAATGGATCCTTTTCCGGTTTTCTCTTCCTCTTCTTTACCTTCGGTTCATCTGAGTCTTCCGCAGAGTCATCACCGTCACTGTCTTGTGTCGGTATTACTGACCCACTTGCCTCTCCTTCGGGCTCATTTTCCGGATCCTTTTCCGACGCACCGTCTCCTGTGTCGCTGTCGCCCTCACCAACGGCCATCCCTAAGGCCCTTTTACCGCTCTCATCATCTTTCTCCTTGTCACGGAAAAACCCCTCTAAGTCCGTCATCCTCAACACGTCCTCATGCCCAACGCTTCCAACCCACCATCGTCCGTGTTGAGATTGCCGTTCTTCCACTTCCGCCTCCTCGTCATCACTTTCGAGACTCTCGTCTTTTTTAGACTTTTCAGGTTTGGCATTCGTGCCCTCATCTTCCTGATCCAGTGTTAGTTGGCCCTCCCCCCCGCCAATGGCTATTCGTTCGATGGGCCATTCTCCGTGATCGGCAACGACGCCCAGCAACTTTGTAGGTAGTATTTGGACTGCGCGCACGTACCCGTCCGATGACCCAGTGAGAATTGTACTCGCGGTGTCAACATTGGGAAGTAATGCCGGCAGTGTACAGAGAGCATCAACAGATAATGGGTGACTGACGTGTGATATCATTATATAGACAGTAATCCAATAATTAAAGCAATAATCGTACCCAGGAACGCGATCGACACAGTCTCCCCACCCGCTGCTACGGTTGAAGATAGACAGTATGCCAAGCTGGGTGCCCACGACCACTTTCGTACCCCTAAGGAGTAAAGTCGGTGAGATAAGATCCTATCTCAGTACGCCCGATGCACGAAAAAGTGGAAAGCTCGCAAAATCTGTGAATGCATCACGGCTCCAATACCGTTGGTGATTCCACACGTCAGTTTGGCAGACTCCAAAAGAATACCTCTTCTGATGAAAAGTGCGGCCATTTAAGCCATGTTCACAGTAGCGCCGAGGTATTTCGGCGCGTGATATCACCATACCTGGCGGTGCACTTTGGGGTTAAGAAGGAAAACATACATACCCTTTTATTGCAACAATGGAAAGCAGTTCGTCTTCCTGATCCTCAGATTGCGCAATGGGTTCAGGTTTTTTGGATCGCACATCCATTATAGAAAGTGTGCCATCACCACTGAAGATCCCGTGAGCGAGTTGTGAAAAAGAAGCTTAGAAGTGTATAGGAGAGAACTGTACGCTCACCTAGTAGCCACAAGCTGCTTCTTGTCCTGGAGCCACAGGAAGTCCGAAATGTAGTCAAAATGTTGGGTATATGTGCGTGTACATTGCTTCTGCCGCGTATCCCAGAGCTTATGACATAGCTTTAGTTGCATTCAAGAGCCTGTAGACCGTGACGCGCTTGCGAACCTTGATAACACCTTCATCGTCTCCAGTCGCCAATATCCAAGGCATAAGATGCTTCACGCGATTTATTGGCGAGCTTTAAGTTCGTAAAGATATTAGGACACAAGGAAGAGGTCAGAATGTGCTCACTCATGGGCCTTTGCAACAATATCAATACCCTCCGTTACAGTATCGATGATGCTTCCCAGTTCATATCAGCTTTAAGCTCTGGAGTAACACGCAAATAACACACTTCAGTGCTTTTGACTTTCCCACTGCATATAGGTGTGATCCATCGTCGTCGAGGGCCAATCCACGACATGACTTTTTGGACGGTCGGAGTGAAAACGCTTGCTTGTGATTACCTTGGTCGTCGTACGAAAAAGCCTTGATGTGACCGGTCAAGAGGCCTGTGTACACTGTCGAGAACCTTGGATGGAACACGACATCGAAAATTTGTGCGCCTGCTGGTATTTCCGGCATTGAGGATATGTCAATCACCGAATGGTAAATTGCGGGATTCTGCGTCTGCGAGATCGGAACTCGGAGGATCTCTAAGTTTGCGAATATTTGTAGCCGAGGCTCATACCTTCCTTTTCAGTCGATACCCAGTATTACAACGCTCGTACACACCTCGCCAGCCCTGCACGGTAGTTTCCGGGAAATTGAACCAAAAATATCTCTGCGCATATTCTAAATATAGAATTTTTTCTATGAGATGTGTCGATAAAATACATAGAAACGGTTGATCTTCTCCAGATCCAGTAACCTTATCACAAGATCGCCTTATCATTGATCATTCAATTCTGTTATCATCAATTTTCTCAGGACAGACAGCACAACGTCGATGGTATCATAGAATCCACGGCTAATAGCATTTATTTATGGAGAGAAATTTTTTCAGCGCACGTCAACGTTATAAGAGCAATGCCGATCTATTTTAAATTTGCAGCCGAAGGGAGATGAGATCTAAGTAATATCACGGCGTTTCTTTCTCCGATTCTACCAATTTTAAGCTTTATACAAATCAATAATGTTCTCAAATTCTCGATACAGCCCAGGTCAGATACATAAATATCTCCTGACAGGAGATGAGAACTTGGAGGCATGCTTGATACTTTGCTGTGAATCTATCAAATGATGGTGAGAGCACAAAACAAAACAAATCATCGACATTTATCAGGAAAGTTACTCTAATTGATACGTATCGTATGTATCATGTGTATAATCAAGCCGTTCTTCTGGTTTACGATTCTTAGCAGTTATCAGGAGTAAATGTCTCATGTGATTTAACTATGACAATCTTCCGTGACGCCATCTACCTCAAAGAATCTTTCGACATGGAGGAATATATGTTCGTAATTTGGCGCTAGGACGTTATCATACATCTATTCAATATATTTAAGTTGAATAAGTGCTTTAAAGCATTTGAGGCCGTTCGAAAGCTGTAGAGGGGATATTTAAAGGCAATAACCCTCATGTATAACAGGGACAAATAGTGTAACAGAAACTCTATTTCAGAGACAGGCGGCAGAAGGATAAAATACATAGTCTACAATCAGAATTGCATTACTGTTTGTAGTCTGAAATAGTGTTTTACCGGGGGCCTACCAGATATCCAAAGATCCCGGTATCGGGCAGGGTTCGATGCATCCATGTCTCTCTCCTTCGCCACACCACGACTATCCCAGACGACATGTGCAATGCGTGTGCGCAAGTCATCGATAATCCTTTTGAGGACATATTCGCATCGTGTAATGGAAAGACTTCTGAGTTTCACGTTGAACTGTCCTCTCTCCTTAAAGCACGTAGAAAAGACATCAAGAAATCGAGAATCGTCGAGATCCGTATGAGAATTGATATTCCTCGTCTGGGAGACCATGAAGCCCCCACTGGAGCAGTCGACGCCATGCAAATAGACGTCAGTAAGCCTTGGAACGAGGAGGCGCTGGGCATCTGAGTCGCCATCAGCGTGTGATCGGGCGTTTAAGAGAAGTGCCCAGAGCAAGCCTGATGGTGCATGGCCGCTGATATCTAGCACGCGTAATGAAGGGAGTGCGCGAAGAAACTGCGTCCATGATTTCTGCGTCACAATGTCTACATTCTGCAATGCAACTGTGTGGACATGGGTTATGGCGAGAGCCTTCCATACTGCACCAAGAGTGGTTATCATCACCGCGTCGCGTGTTATTCCCGGATCAGGACCCACAGTAAGATCGAACGCAGCCCCGCCGCATTCAGCATCTGGTCTATACGCTCTTATCCGCAAAGACTGCCTGAAATCTGGGTTCGGTTCATTATTCTTCATATACCTAGTCTCCTCTTCCCGTCCTGTTATCACCAAGGTTTCCACAGGCATGACCTCTGCTGCAGCCCATGAGTGAACTGCGATAGCCTGCGTGAGCTTCCAAATATTCTCCTTCAGATCATGCAGTCGCTCGAGCGCGCATATTAGCCGTGTGCTTGGAGGAAGAAGAAGGCAGTTCAGGGTATCTGCAACTTCTTGTACAGAACCGGTGAGGGTGATTGCCCTGAGATGAGGAAGTGTGATGCGCCGAGCGGTGTCAGGTACCACAGAATCAAGTGGCATAATAGGAAAGGTACGATCCAGTGTTAGGTATTGCAGGTCTGGTAGCTTCTCAAGCATGGAAAGAAAACGATCTCGAGCCGGTCGCTCCGAGCGAGGAAGATCACGTAGATGCAGATAAGTGAGAGAGGAGCATCGAGTGGAAAGGAGATAGAATGGAGTTCCACGTAATTCGAGATACTTGAGATTCGATAGTGGTGGCCCAGTCGTAGGAAAGGATAGGGGGTCATAGACATTGCCTGAAGTGCCCGCAACGACATCAACGTCAATGATAAGGGATTTGAGGGCGGGATTCGGATGGGCAAGGGTTTCGAGCAACGGCCGTATGTCCTGTGCGGAAGACTTCAGGTGAATTTCCTCAATACGATGTGCTAACTGCAATGTTCGACGTAGGTCGATGATATTTCTGTTGTTCACAGCTGCTTTGATGCTTAGCGGTATTAGCTTTGCTCGTCGCAGCGTAACCGACGTCCACCTGGGATGAGAGAAATCGATAAAACCCCATAAATCCTGACAGCCAAGGGCTATTCTGCGCCAATTGGAGCACACGTATGAAACATTAACCCAACTACACCCATTACTCTGACGTTCTGGTTCATCTGAGGCGATGAACATAAAAATCTTGCAAAGGATTTCTTCGGGTAGCCGACATGCTGGATTCCGACTATTCTGCTCACGCAAGTCGTTTGTGTGGTGAGATGAGGGCGTAATGCGGAGTAGTGCAGTCTGGAGCTGGTGTCAGGAGCAGACTGCGCTGTGAAAGGCCGAGGTACATACCGCAGCACTCTTGAGTCTCGGACGCAACGGCCTGACTAGATTCACGCTCTCGGTCAGAACTGGAGCAGTTACTGTTTGGACAGCCATCTACAGGGCTGTGAGCTGGATGTGAAGTAGAGCTGGAATAACGTCGGTACCTGTATCGAAGGTTTCGGCCGCTTCGACTAAGAGAAGGGCTCGAATGTGCACTACGGCGAAGTGAGAAGCAAGAATCGATGGCGCACGCGTCGGCGAGGGGGATGGTATATGTAGCAGAGAGCGTCTAAACGGCCGACTGACGTGCGAATAACAATAGCCCGGGCAAGGAACCATTCTACGTTGACACTGAAGAGACAATTGAGGATCGAGAGCCGGGTCCGATAAGGAAATTGGTATAAAAACCACCTAGGACGGGAAGAACAATAGTGCTTATTGTTTAGGAAGCATCATGGGCCACCTTCGCGAGCTATAGAGGCTAATTGTCAAAGATTTCTCAGCCAACGGAGTCAGTTGTTCCTGGACGTCACAAAAACCCATTCCTGCGTGGCTAGGGTGCGTCAAGATCGAGACTAGAATGAAGGGCGGGAGCTTAAAGCAATGGCTAAGGGTCGAGGTTGGTGAAGGTTCAACGACGTTCAACCGCGAAGTTATGCCAAGATCTTTCAAAACCAACAAAGACAAAGTGAACTGCATTTCCTCAGTACTATACAATAAGTTGACAGTGGCACTTACTCCGAACTTCTACTACTGGTTTATTAATGGTAGGCATTGAACCATACATATATTCAGAAATGCGAAGGTAGTCAAAGTCTGTCCACTAGTTATTTTCTCTCTCGCTTTCTTGCGCTCTCCGCTAGAATATTGCAGCCTTCCATCTTCTCTACATGATTATCCTTCAAGTCCAACGGCGCATGATACACTCTTAACATCACACTCACCATTCAGTCATGCATATACATGTTTTGCGGTTTAAAAGACTTCATCAATTCAAAATTTCCTGGTTCGACTCGTCTGCGCTAACGGATCCTGAACATTAAGTGTCGTAGAAGAACTGAGTATAAACAATCAAATAGACCATCCTCGGCGTTACTTAATGATTTTATTCACAGACTTGAGGATCCTGTATACTTATCTCGGAGTTCCAGTGTCTTGGTATGTTGAAAAGCGTTGATCTTGAACTTCCGCCAGCCAGATGAAAAAGCTCGCGAACAGCGGTTGAAGTCGGATAAAATTTACCCGATATTGAATGCGTCGAGCTCAAGCACATGAGCGATGAGCTTCTGGAGACCCGTAATGTTTCCGAATGACAGTCATAAACGAAGAAAAAGAGGACGAGTCGGACAATGAACGGGCCGTCCTGGGAACGGAAGCATTTTAAAGTAACACAGCCACTGAGCACTCTGGACGCATTCGAAGCGCTCGCCATTGCCACGACCAGACCACGACAAACCACGACGACAAGCTTAGCGTAGAGCGCGGGATGACCGCCAATGGCTCCGGTACTCTCCATATTTTCAGCGACTATATGCGCCCTCTCATCATTCGTATTCGCTGATCGGACACCACAACCATCCGAATCGCAAGCACTAGCTCAGCGAGCCAAACCCGCAGTCCAATACCAATATGTGCCACCCATCCAGCAGGCGACGCTCGACCTCACAAAGGATCTAGAGCTCTTGGATATCGTTCTGATCGCTTCTGTGGATGGGAAGTTTCATGCATTGAATCGCACGTCGGGGCTTAAGCTATGGAGCATGGCATCGTTTGCCACCACCACCAGCGTCTCCGCGCCTGCGACACTTGGCCCGCTCGTACGCACCACCCATTCCGACCATGATCCTGAGACGACAGACGAGAGCGCACGACAAGAGACATACATTATCGAGCCGCAGAGTGGGGACATCTACGTCATGGCGACACCCACCAGCCCGCTCCAGCGCTTCCCATATTCAATGGCTGAGCTCGTCGATATGTCGCCTTTCACCTTTTCAGGGGATGGGGACCGTAGGGTCTTTGTAGGCAAGAAGGAAACCAGTCTCATGCTCATAGAGCTTGAAACAGGAAAGATCAAAGCGACCCTCAGCTCGGAGTGTCCGGTGGATCCGTTTGGAGATCTTCAAGACACCGATGACGACGAGGAGTTGGACCTCGACGAGCTAGAGGGTAGCAAACCGAAAGTATCAGCTCCCACAGAGGTATACATCGGCCGCACAGACTATCACATATCAATCCACACTCGCCCCCACAATCGTTCCGGTCTCCCTCCACCCCCTGTGCAGAATCTCTCATTCTCAACGTATGGCCCGAACAATCAAGACAACGTACTCCAGGCAGCCTACAGGCGCACAAGAGACGATGCCTATATCCAGAGCTTACCCAACGGAGAAATCCTTTCATTCAAGGCGAGGAAGGAGGGCGATACAACGGGTGGAAATTCGCATTTGTTATGGTACAATAAGTTTAATACTCCAATGTACGCCTTCCTACTCATCACTGGAAATATCTTATACTAACACACCGTAGTGTTGCAATATTCGACGTCCTACACAACACCTCACACCACTCCGCGCCTTTCGCTCTCCTGCAACCCCGTCCACGCTTGCAAGATGCCGTACCCAATTTCTCACCCAACTCCCAGCTCCCACTCGACTCCGCCTACGTAGGGATGGTCGAGGAGACTGGCAGCCTCTTCGCCATGAGTCCCGACCGGTTCCCACTCGTTGTATTTGGTGGGAACGACCAGCAAAAGAAAAAACTCATTGAAGGCTCTGGAATGATCACTGTTGATGGAGAAATCGTAGATGAAGATGATGGTGAAGAACCAATCGCAGTGGACGAACTCACCCGCCTTCGCAAGCTCCGCGAACGAGAGCGTCTTCGGTGCGCCTTACCTGCAGCGGAGAATGACCGTCGGTGTTTGGTGGGCTTGCGTCCACTTGGAGACACCGACAAAGAGAGTCGGATGAAGAGGTTATTAGACGGTCCTGGATCCGTCGAAGGACGACTACCTCAATCCCAAGACGTCTTCGTACCACCAAAGACACACCCTAGTCCCTTTGAGAATGATAATAAAAGCGTCATTTTTACGGGTGTACACGCGACAGCAGGAGCAGCAGCTGGATGGCTACGTTCTGGAGCGATGTGGGAAGCGGTGGTGGTTAGTCTGGTGTTGGGGTTGCTGAGTGTAATGTGGATCGTTAAACGAGCTCGAGGAATGTCATTAGCAAAAATTGGGAGCGGGAGAGAGATGAATGGGAATGGGAGAGGAGGAGTGGTGGATATGAACGTGGGCAGGGACTTCCAGCAAGTAACGGATGCTGTCCCTGTTGATGCACGAGCTGGTGCGAATCCCTCGGTCGATTCATTAACTGACAAGCCGTTACCTCCGCCCCCGGAGGGTACGGGTATAGGATTGGCTTCTGTGAGCGAGGTTCCGGCTACGGTGGAACTGGAGGTTCCCTCGCCGGTGCGTTCGGCTCCTCCACCACCTTCGCAACCGCCAGCCACACCTGGAGCAGAAGATGGAGAGGAGAGCGAGCGGGACGGGGATGGCGTAGCGGAAGGAGAAGGTACGAGGAAGAAGCTGAGAAGGGGGAAGAGGGGTGGAGGGAAGAAGAAGAAGGCTGCGGCTGCAGTGCTGGAGACAGAAACGGAGGGCGAAGGTGAGAAGGAGAATAAGAGTGCGGAGAAAGGGAAGGCAGGAAGTAATGGAGGAGGGAAGAAAGGGAAGGGGAAGAAGGGCGCGAATGGCGTAGCGAATGGGAATGGGAATGGCGCGGGAAAGGAGCTAGAGCCAGAACCAGAATCCCCAGCGACACCGCAGTCAGCATTAGTGTTCGATACGCCGACGAAGCCTACGCCCGCTACTGCACCATCATTAATCGTTTCCGATACTATTCTTGGTGAGTTAACTCTACTAGTAATGACACTAAGAAAAAGAGAGAATTAATACGCTCTCGCAGGCTTTGGATCGCATGGCACCGTTGTCTTCCAAGGCTCCCTCCAAGGACGTGCCGTCGCCGTCAAACGTCTCCTTCAAGACTTTGTCACCCTCGCCTCCCGTGAAGTATCCATCCTTCAAGAATCCGACGACCATCCCAATGTCATTCGATACTATTATCAAGAAGCACACGCGAACTTCCTGTACATCGCCCTTGAGCTTTGTCCCGCCTCGCTCGCAGATATCATCGAATACCCAGATCGGTGGCCTGAGATCCGCATGTCTTTCGACCCCAAGAAGGCACTGAAGCAGATAACGAGTGGGCTAAGACACTTGCATGCACTGAAACTCGTGCATCGGGATATCAAGCCCCAGAACATACTCGTATCGAGTGCAAAGGCAGGTCCTGGCGGAACAAAGGCATATCGGATGCTGATATCTGACTTTGGGCTGTGTAAGAAACTGGATGTGGACCAGACGAGTTTCTTGCCGACTGCGCATGGGGCGATGGCTGCTGGCACGGTGGGTTGGCGGGCACCGGAGATTCTGCGAGGAGAGGTGAAGCTGGATGATCTGAGCGACGACGCGTCAATGTCATCGAGAGGGAGCGTGGCTACTATCAATGGTAGCAGTGGATCAACACCAACAACAGGGACAGCTAAGCCAACGAGATTGACAAAGAGTGTGGATATATTTGCGCTGGGTTGTCTATTCTATTATACGATGACCAGCGGGGGGCATCCATTTGGCGATCGGTTTGAGCGAGAGGTTAATATCTTGAAGAATGCGAAGAATTTGGAGGCATTGGAGTTGTACGAGCAAGAAGAGGGTACGGAGGCAGCGGATCTGATTACGCAGATGTTGGCTCCCGAGGCATCGGAACGGTAAGTGGCTTTCATTTCTCATCTCTTACCCATATTCTAATGTGTGAGGCATCTAGTCCCGACACAACGACATGTCTTCTACATCCGTATTTCTGGGATCCCGGTCGTCGTCTCAACTTCCTACAAGATGCATCAGATCGCTTCGAGATCATGTGTCGTGACCCGAAAGACCCCAATCTTCTTGCTCTCGAGAAAACTTCCTTTGATATCGTTGGAAATGATTGGCTTTCAAGGCTTGATCGGACGTTCATCGAGAATCTTGGAAAGTTCAGAAAATATGATCCAAGGTCAGTACAGGATCTATTACGGGCCCTCCGGAATAAGGTGCGTTTCTACTTGACTGGGCAAGAAATATCGAATATTGATGATTGTGAATAGAAACATCACTACCAAGATTTGCCCGAGAATGTAAAAAGGACGTTAGGTCCGATGCCTGAAGGCTTTTTAGCGTATTTCACGACCAAGTATCCCCGGCTGTTCCTGCATGTACATGGTGTTATTGGGGACACTGGCCTGCAGTATGAGTCGATGTTTAGAGCATACTTCGAGCTGCCCGAGTCATGATTCAGAGCCTGCATACTCGTATATCAAACTACATTTCTTTTCTCCGATCTCATTCATCTGTCGACGCATTTTCGTTTTCATCTCATCGGATTGGTTTATTTTTTATATAGTACTATAGCATCGCATACATATTTATATCCCGTTGTATCTTGTACTTGTGCTTTTATACCGCCTCACTCATGGATATATAAAAACAAATTTCTTTATGCTTTTAATAGTAGGATGGTATTAATAACCTCGTTTATAACAGATATCGTCTGTGTAGCCATTGGTAAGTCTTTTCTTTTTCTTGATGTTCCGACGAAAGACACCGAGCGGAAAACGGTCGGGGCTCACAGTGAAGAAGACGTCAGTCTCCTGGACATCGCCCCAGCCTCTTCCAATCCTTTTCAAATTTCAAACACAGCATGCCTCCTCTATGCGCGACCCAGAACGTCGCCAAGAACGCGCCAGTGTGCATACTCCAGAGTTCGATAGACCGACTGTGCGAACAGGTGATGATACGCTTGGTGTCAAATTCGAGGCAGTAGACACTAAGGTGCATGAATACGTTAGTATTCCTTTTCTCTCTCTTAACGCCAATCAAAGGAGACTAACCTATCATTATGCCCAGTAATCTTCATCGATTCGGGCTCCCATCTCTCTTCTCGTTTCCTGCCTCTCCCCCCTTCCAAAACTAACCATCCCATCCAACTTCCTAACTTCCTTCTCCCTTGTCCATTTCCACTCACGCCCCCTATCCCGTCGACTCCATGCCGAATCGCAAGCATACTCGATGGCAAAGCCGGCGAGTACTGCCCTCCTCCGAGCCTGGAGGGGCGTATTCCACGCCCATCACGGCATTGTATTCATATCCATATCCCCGCTCCTCCCTTTACTACCACATCAATCTCACAAACCCCCCATCGCACGTCCGTTCCACTTCATCACTAACTCCCACCTCTGCTTATACATAACACGCCAACTCAACTGCAGCGGTACATGCAGCAGGGCCAGTGGGGTAGTGGAAATCACAGAGCAGAGTCGCGGCATGTGTATCGGTGTGCGGTGGTGTGTCTCAAACGTGCGAGAGGGAGCTTGGGGAGGTGACTGCTCTTGAACTCTGCCGCCTGAGGCGAGTACGCGTGCTTCTGCTCTTTCTCTCCCTTGCCGCTATTTTCAAATTCAACCCATTCACGCCATTAAGAGCACCCAAGCTCAACCTCCTACTATCCCGAAAGCATCCCCCTCCACACTGCATTATCGCTCATGAGGCAGCACCACGTGCGTGAGACGGCACGCGCACCGCGCAGAGAGCGGAGGTGTGAGGCGTTTCGAGGACAGGTGTACTCTGCTGTTGGCCCAGTTATTGCCTCGGCATATCCTTGGTTGTAAGCGCAAGAACATGAATACATGCAGCGCTAGCTTGGGCGGTAGGAGGGCAAGTATGTCTGCAAGGGAAGTTTAGCATAACACTCTCATTGAATCAGAGAGGAAAGAAGAAGAAGAAGCAAACACTTGCTTGTGTTAAAGCAAAAAAAAACTCTGTGAAGAAACAAAAAGAAAGGAGGAAGGCCTACCAATTCCGGTAATAGTTCGCCACATCCATCACTCAAGTCGTAACTTGTAGGATACAACATGCCTCCTCATCGATTAGCTCGCCATCTTCACTGTTGAACAGGTGAGGGATGTAGATTCACTGTAGCCGCTGGTTGAGACGGCTGAGAAACCTTGGGAGTAACCCATTTGAGAGGAAAGGTGCGAGTAGGAATGGTCGGGTGAAAGGCCTCTTAAGAAGGGGAGGCCAGTACAACTCTGTGTAATCAACCATCTATGTATTGTTCGTGTCAAGTAGAGGAAGACGATGGCAAAGAGTACGTGGCGTCGATGCGAGTAATTCAAACAGACATTGCCTGACGTCGAGCACAAGCGATAACTCGCTGATCGCGTGACATTACTCCTGAGCTACTAACATGCACACACAACGCGTCCGTGTCAATTAATAACTCTCCTCGTTCCGAGTCTCACTTGAGAAGTGACCGCCACCACCATCCCTTCCTACGGCAGCCCATCGCTGGGGCTCTCACCATCATTCGAATCGATTCATCTATTATAATATCCACTGCTTCCAAGCTACACTTCTTCTTTATCCATCATGCAAAGTGAGTATGCCATTGATACAATCCGATGTGGTCATTAACTAGTTCAATAGCAGATTACCCTGATCCTCCGTCACCTCCCCAGGGCCATACTCACCGTCAATACTATGGCCTCCTTCTGCCAGATGATGTCACACCAACTTGGCACAAAATATATTGCCAAATACATGGGATTGACCTGCAAATTCCCCACCCACTACATCCTGGTCGTTTTCTTACACTCAATAGTCACCCTATTGCTCGAGAGTCTTTGGAAAAAAATATTCGCTATTCTCTACTGTACTATGAGCCTGTTTATACGAACGATGACCTCGATGAAATTGGTACGTGCATTGCGTTTGTACAATACGTACAGAAGGATTCATCACATACTGTGCCTCGCTGTCCTACTGAAGGAGAGGTAAATTATCACTAAGAAATCTTTCACCACACCGTAGATTTCACTTTTGGTGAATTTATTTACTAAACTTTGACATTTCGCAATATATCTCTCAAACAACTTCACTCCTATTTAAATAGACCTACACTAGGAGTAATAAGGACATTGACGAGAACAGCAGCCACAAAAACATCCACAGTGGCATAATAATACAGAATCCAAACCAACACATTAAGCCCAAAAGTGTAACAAAAGTGTGCAAAGAAACAAACCATGATATTACAAGCTGAACATTGTCAACCGTTTTGCCACAAAATACGACCAGTACAATCCAGAATTGTCTCCACTTGGTAGGCCTACCAAGTTGTTTGTCATCATCCCTAAGGTCCAATCTCCATAAAATGCAGCTAGAACGGTGAATAAGGAGACCGAAAAAGCCAGTCCTCCAATACCCCAATACCATACCCTTTCTTCGTCCTTCTTTTTTTCTCCGGTAACGGGTTCATATTTGGGCTTGGAGGTTAAGCCACGATAGATGCCGATGAAGACAATCACTGCACCGATTCCGACGATAGAGTAGAAGGCGATGGTAATCTTTCGTACTCCAGCATCATACCAATGCTTTACGACGAGAGACATCAACCCACTCATCCCCGCAAACATTCCAGGTAGATCTAATATTATTTTAGCAAGAAGAAACGATGTAAGTTGGATAAAAATAAAACTCACATAGGACGATCCACCAGGCAGCTTCTCCCGTGCTTTTCCCGCCATTCATCACGACAACGGCAGCGTGAACAGCAGTGATACCATTCAACATGGACATGCTCATTTTCCACACAGCTATCACCAGCAGCTGCCAGGTATTCTTACACATCACAATCGCGAAGATGGAGAGTCCAACAGATAAGGCCAAGCCGACGATACCCAGTGATAAGTCCAATTTACTGCAGTTAACGCGTCGGAACGGCCAGATAGGACTGCGACGGGCCCAGAGACAGATGATGGCGTAGTAAGTGAGGACGTGAGATGCAAAACCTAGGCCACCATAGGGAAGGCTGTAGCACTTCATCTCTTCCATCAATGTATCCCCCCGATGTGGGACGAAACTGGTGATGTTGAGCCCGCGCGGCATGAGGAGCTCATCAGCGACGACCTGGAGAAGCGCGGGCTGAGATGGAACGTGTCAGATAGAGAGCCTTAGGGGAAAACATGTAGCTCACCATTGCGAAGGAGTGAGGAGAACGGGGTAACGAAACTGGTGGTAACGAAAACAGCGCTTTTTGAGACCTAGGGCTTTAATGGTGGACTCATTAAATAGAAAGCAGGAGGATTGAATGCATTGCTATGCTATTGCCACGGTGCCTAGACCAGGTTCATGAGTGTGAATATAATTTAATTGGCGATTGTACGGCCTGTCAGTTTCGAAGAACGCCGTCAGTCCTTGGTCAGTCCCTTAGTTTATCCAATTGCCAACAAGTTGCTACGACGAGAAAATCGGAATGCCCTCAGAGTGTCCATCTTTGTGATGGGGTAGAAGATATTTTCTACCAGTTTAAGAGAGCATAGAAATAGCATTGACTAGATTGAACCTTGAGAGCTTAGATCTTGAGCGTTAAGTTTGACGTGCAGGTTCAAAAAGATTTGCAACGAGGACGGCAACGAAAGGGTTCAATAGACGCCATTGCACAACATGGACAAGCATTTCAACATCCGAATCCCGAGTCAACCCGAATGTAGCTAGCGCTGGGAACAGAACTCCGGTGAGCGAACGCGGTCGTACTAGAAGAATAAGCGGAATGGGCAGACGAACTGCGGGGCGGGAAGCACAAAGTCAACCGTTACTTCAACGCCGATTACTTACTCGACCGGTGGATCTCAACATGTAGGTATTGCAGCAGCTGGTCAAAAGAAATATTTAGAGCCTGGTTCCACATCGCTGATGAACTGTCTTGAATGGTTGAAGATTTCGAGTGAAGCTCGTGCGCGCAGTCCACATCCAATAGTATAAAATGAAGATAATAAGATGTGGGCGTACATTATACATGGCCATATTAACTCATAACTAGCAGCTATAATGACGAGGGATATATTACGAGGACATTTCTCTATGATCGTATGATAACAAAAATAGGGATGAATGATGCGAACAGTGCTGATACACAGAGCCTGAAAATTGAAATGGGCTACACACTGGTCAACGACGAATCCGTAAAGAGATTGAGCAGCGACGTACATCAAATTCGACCTTCTGCCTTCTGCCTCCTTCTGTCCCAGCGGGTGTTGGTTCACCACAGAGTTGATGCTAAAGATGATAGCAGGCCATGCGAGAAATATAGGAGTGGGTATATGTTTTAGAACTATTAGTACACGCTTTCATTCGCAAGACGCATGCACCAGTTACGAGTAACCATGATGAGATCAGAGGAACATTCCAGATGTGTTCAAGCCATCTATAAGACAAAACGCATGAGTAAATATGCAGTGAAATAGCATTAGTTGAAGTAGGAGCTGAAAAGGAGCGCACCCAGATGGTACCAGGTGGTGGAGAGTGTGAAAGGCGTCTTAAGCGAGGCGTTGCAAGTTGCCATAATACTTGACTACCTATGACTAATACTTGACCGGTTTTTACTGAGCGTACGGCCGAATTGATCGGAATAGTACAGCATTTCCTTTTTTCCTGTGTTCAGCTTGATATATCTAGCTCAGTCAAGATGGGCCAATCCTCATCCTCATTCTTTAAGAATGCCAGCGATATCACGATAATAGGAAGCACTATGATAGCGGTATCCGGAAACATGTACTATATAGCCAAAGAAAGTGAGTCAAGTCGACACTTAATCTTTTCGGCGATGCCGACCCAGCTACGTCTTCAACAGGCATCACGAAGAATAAAAATCAGAGCAAAGAAGATGATATCAGCAATGGTACGTACCCTACATAATAACCGTAAATGAGAATCGACAGCAAATTTATATACAAATCAAAAAGAGCACAATAGAGAGTGCGAATTGGATGTGTGTAGTTTCCCTTTATTATATGCGATCGGTACTTATTGTCTTGTATACAGACTATCCCAGAACGTCGACTGGAGCTCAAGAAAGAATTACTATACACGTCACAGTACCGTATATATTCTGCCAATCATTCAGAAAGCAGGCGAAGCAATCGTGCTGTGATAGTTAAAGTATTTCAAGGCTTTGATTCTCGTGAAGTATAAGTGGTATCTAATGGTATTAAATTATCATCTGATGTCACTTCTGTTAGCGACATGCTAAAGAGATTGGTATTATGCGGAAGTTGTTGTGAGTGGCAGGCTAATATTGTATCATATTGGATTATAACTAATTTCTCAAGTCATCCGAATATCGCTCGTTTACGCGGAGTTTCACCTTCTTGTCATCTCGAGGATCCCTACGTTGTTTATCAAGGAGGTTTTTAGATTCCATTAATATCACTAGGATAATGCTCAGGACTTTCCCCTATCATAGTCCGCTCCAATCAGTGCAGCGTACATGTGTACATTGCAAACGAACTCGGTAAAGATTTAAACCAGGGGCTTAATTCCTCTTTGCGATTTGTATGTAAATATTCTGTCCTATCGTTAATATTCTCATGCATTCCATGGCTAGGCCAAAGGTGCTGCTGTATGTTAGGATCATCTTCAAGTAGTATACCTCAGCTTATGTCTTGCATCAGGCCGGAATCGATTATTTGGAAAATAAAGGTATCCCTTTACAGCATTTGGCCGTCGAGGGTTCATTTCAAGTATGCTTTTATATATCTAGAATTTATTGACATTTCATCTTTAAATTACAATAGAATCTGGACATTTTATTAGGCATGGACGGTGAAGTCGTCCTTGCTTTTTCTCTTACTGTGTCTGAGAACAGTTCTCCTGATCATTCCTCGGGAAATGGCTGGAGTTTGTTTAATGCTGTGTGCCGAAAAGTATGTATCATTAAATGCGAACGCCTTGACTTGGATTGACCAATGTTCATTCTTTGTGAAATGAAGACTCTGGCAGATGTTAATTCTAGTTTATATGGTGGGTGTCTTTAATTCTTCTCACTTAGAATGCAGAAATCAATTCGGCCACAGGTGACTCCCCGGAAAGAGCAGATACAAGCTTTTATTCACAAACCGCCCACCCGACATCACACCGTACCACGAATGGGAACACTCCAAACCAGGCCCTAGCATCCTCCAATAGCTCCTCATTTCCACGCCGAGAAGTTCACTGGGAAGTAGATGAAAGCATTTCACATTCTCTGGTTGAGATTACACGATCCTATCAGGATCACATAGATCTGCGTTCCTCTCTTCGAAGGATTGATGTTTCTGAATCGACCAGCAGGTTACATCAGTGTCCTGACTATCTTCGTGAAGAGATTACACTATGTCCTGACCTAAAACACAGTTTTATACTAGCTCATACGGCACCTGCACCTAAAGAACGCTGCATAATCTGTGGAGAGTTGGTCCTCTCCCCAATTGTGAAGCCAACTGTGAAGCCACTGAAGGGCCAGTTGAGGAGCCAGCCGGAGATCCAGCCAAAGAGCCAGCCAGAGAGCCAGCTGGAGATCCAGCCAAAGAGCCAGCCAGAGAGCCAGC
>ML213695.1:25471-47025 GCA_004379715.1 Crucibulum laeve
AATATTACTAAATATATTTATAGAGTGGATTCCAGCCATTTTCTCAAGGAACTCTGATGACTTCTGGTTTACTCTCTGGTTCTGTTTCTCATTCTATCTCTGGTTCTATCTCTAGCTCTGCTTCTATTCCTGGCTCTGGCTCTGGTTCTGGTTTTACAGCTAAATCATCTCACAAGAAGAAAGTTGAGTTAACTGCTCAGCAATTGGAGCTGGCAAGGCTTTTAGGAGTTCCAACTGATCTGCTTAACAATGATGATAGTGGTCTTCATATTAGCTATAGGAAATATTGTGCTGCTATTGCTGCTAAGCATAAACTTGATGAACTGTGCAAAGCCAATGCTTGGAATATGAAAAAGCCATCTAACAAAGAGGTCATTGAACTTGTTATAGGAAAATCCATGTGGCATTCTCATTATGAACCAGCTTTCATAAAATCTCTGAATATCCTGATATGAAAGAATGGCTAGAGGGTGGAGAGAATCCACCTGATGATATAGATGTCTGGGGCTTTCAAAAGACAGGAAGTTATATTTTCAGAGACTTGTTTGAATATATAGAACCATCAAAAGTTAAGGGAAAAGGGAAAAAAAGAGGGAAAGAAGCTGAAGGAGGAAAGGAGAAAGAGAAGAAGGATAAGTCAAAGAAGGGTCTTACCAGTAAGAGAAAGTGAAAATGTAGTGGAATACACTCATTAATATGTAGCAGATTCTATTTCATTTATCTTTTTTAGGTTTATTCTCCATTGCATTTTTGGACTTAGTAACATTAACTTGGCCTTCTGGTGGCTGATTGTCTTTGCAATGCTCCCTGCTGTTCATGCTGCTTCTACTATGGATGATTTTCCAGATATATCATTTAAAGTCTTCAGTGACTGTATCAAGTTAAATTTTAGCTCCCAGATCTCATTAGCCACTGTACTTCTCATTTTATTTACTATGACTGAAAATAATGAGCTTTTAAGCCTATATGCTCGGCAAGCAAATCCATTATATGATGGAGAGAATGATTCCTCATTATCTGGATGGATGAGATGTTTAAGTAGAGCTTTAATTGAGAAACTCAATAAACATAATTCCTCCATGAAATTATTTCATAAAAGAGAGATGGCACATACTTTTAAAGAAGAAAAGAAAATTGTGACTGTTGGAAATAAATTAAACTCATTAGCCAAGGTTTTAAAGCTATATCCATGTGATAAAAATGGATACTACAAAGGAAATTTACCTACAATTTCATATAAATCCATTCAAGCTATTATGATGATCTGTCCAAGTTCTGGTGTATGTGAAACTGCAACTTGCAAACCATGGTCCTTATATCAAATTACTCATCCAAAGGATATTCCTATGATTACATTAATAAAAGGCAATACTATCTATGAAAATGCTTGTGTTTTAACAGGTCAATGTCCAGATTGCAAAGTTCTATATTCAGCAGATCATGAACATATTCCTTCAGATGATCATGGTAAAAATAATAGGGTTTACTTGAATACAGCCAAGTATTTAAAAATTGGCCACAACCTATGGTGTGATCAATCCTTTTCCAATGGTGTTGTAACTGCTATGTATAGCTTTCATGCATCAGCTGCAGCATATACTGAGTATTGGAATAACACCTTTGGTATTATAAATGAAGAAAAGATAAAAATTATAACACATTGGCAAATATGGCAGGCTTTTGTTCAAGAGTCTATTCAAACTGTATTAGAAGCTTCAAAGTCTCATCTTACATTAAATGATGGTCTTTCAATTGATGAGGTTACATCACAAGCAGTTTATACCTTAGTTCAAAATGGAATAATTTCTTCAGCACATGGACATAGCTGTACAGAGTGTACTCAAAAATATAAAAGTGCACCAGATATCATTACAACTAGTACTCCTGGTGCTGTTTTAGGAGATGACAGTGAAATATCTTCTATAAGAAATATAATGCCACAAAATAACACATCTGATAGTGATACAGAAATGGATGATGATAATGCAACAGTTAGTATGGTAGTAGTAGATGGTATTGTAATGGCTTCAAAGGTAAGGTTATTTTTCATTATTAATGAAATTAACTAATGCATATTCTAATAGCATTGAGCATTTGAAAATTGTACAGATGATCTTGCAAATGCCCATGGAGGAGTGTTTTGTGCCTTTCATAAGAATCAATATGGTTCTGAATGTTGTTGGCATACTTGTGAGGACCAAAAATTATCTGGGACACAATCATGTCTACAGCATCAACCACAATGGAAAAAATATATTCAAAGCCATAGCCATGCTAATTTATTAGGTGTTAAACAAATGTTATGAGTTGGTGAACAAATGTCTTGGCAAATATCTACTTCACAAAATGCTCAAGCACATGATGAAGAAACTCCTCCTGATAGGCCTAAGGACCATTATTTTGGTCCTTCAAAATTTTATTGTGTAGAAACAATATGTGCTCCATGTGGGGTGGTAATTGCATGGGACTTATTTGATAGATCAGAATCTGCCACCCAGATTTTAGACTTCCTGGAAAGAATATTTCCCAAAGAGGAATCTAGACCAACTTATATATGCATTGATAAAGCTTGTCTTGTACTTCAATCAGCAATCAGCAATCAAAGTTGGGAGGAGTGGAAAAAAACCACAAGATTTATTGTTGATACATATCATTATATGAACCGTTGAGTTTCAGATGCTATGTGTCAAAAATGGTGTAATCCTGCCCCATTAGATGGCTCAGCCCCTAATCTTGTTGGTATAGATTATGATAAATATGGAAAACCATATTACAAATGAGCATTTAATACACAGGTATGCTACTCACATTATTATATATTTAGATCTACTTTCTGATGCATTCTAGGCTTGTGAACAGCTAAATGCATGGTTAGATGGTTTTGAATCTATTTTAAAAAGAATGACACCCAACAATTTCAAGTGGTTTTTACATACAATGCTCTTCTACCACACCAGATA
The DNA here is from genome assembly GCA_004379715.1 of Crucibulum laeve. Taxonomy (NCBI): domain Eukaryota; kingdom Fungi; phylum Basidiomycota; class Agaricomycetes; order Agaricales; family Nidulariaceae; genus Crucibulum; species Crucibulum laeve. The sequence goes on from ML213695.1 coordinate 28,432, forward strand.
TGTTATCAATAAGCAAAACCACAAAATTAAAAAAGGAAATACTATAGAGAGTGAGAGTGAAGAAGAGGATTAGAAAATAGAAGTTTAAAATATATTTTGTTAATAGAAACACATCTTAGTTAAATTGAATAGGTATATATATATATATGTTATATAAATATCCTATATAATATCTAAATTCTACTTGAACTCCACTTATACCTCACTTAAATCACTCAGATTCCACTTGAGCTACTCAGACTGCACTCGAACTGCACTCGGACTCTAATTGGACTCTACTTGGACTCTGCTTGAACTGAATAAGAAAAGTATTGACTAAGTATAAGTCATTAATAGTGTTATAATAGTCCAATTGGACTATTTGAACTGCTCAGACTCCACTCAGACTCCACTTGGACTGGATAAGAAAGTTATTAATCAATTATATGTGATTAATAGTTTCATAGTAGTCCAATCAGACTCTGATGGAGTCCAATGGAGTCCAAGTAGAGTCTGAGCAGTCTGATTGGACCAGGGGGGTGAGTGTAAAGTACTGAACTAGTGCTCCAATATTCTGCATAGGCTGTTGCAGATGCATGAAAGTTATACATTCCACAAACAACAGCAGATGAGAACACTTGACCAACCCAAAGACTATGTCCAACTTAAGGTACTTGGCAGAATTTAAATAAACTCTCATAGCCTTATTATTAGTTTGGGATTGTGATGCTTTAAATTGCTCATTGTTAGACCCAGTCCAAAACCTGTATTTAGTGTAGATGGAATATGTATATGGTTACTGAATCCATTTTGAGGGCCACTGAGTGAGAATTGAATGCATGGCAAGTTGCCAAGGGTAGTGCAATGCTTTACAGGTGCAGAGGATTATTCTAGAATGAGAGCATCAAGTTCAATAGCTGGAGCAGAGGCTTGATGGCTATGAGTGAGTTACTGAGAGGGAGATTGTAGATGGATTGATTGGGAATGAGGGATTTGGCTGGAGTGAGGCTCAACAGCTAAGGGATGACTTGAACAGTATGGATTGATATGAGATTGGAAGATGAGAGAGATCCAAGCCAATATAGATTGTATGAGACAGATATAATTGGGAGGGATTGACTCTAGTATCTAGAAGATACTGAGATAAGATATATGATATTTGACCAAAGATCAAAGGAGAAAATATAAGTGTAACTAGCATCTATAGATGCATGAGGGTTTTATAGTGCTATGGCTAGTTACTGTCTATGACTCAGAATGGAGAGAAGGTGGATAGTTAGTAGTTAAGTGGAGCAAAATTGTATGGTGCATGTAAGTAAAATCATATGGTACATGTAGAGATAAAGGTGTGAACAATGAGTGGACACTTGCCAGTCATGCATGCATTGGCAACTTATGTGGATTGATTCTAAGGTCATGCATAATATCCTTGGTGACAAGCCTTGCACGGCTCTGTACTTGGTAACTTGGTCTGGTTGCTGCTAAATCAAAGTCAGTATATCTGTTTTTGACCAGAGATTGTCGGGGAAGATTCGAAATGCATCAAGAACCTTCAAAATCGTTCCAAAATGTTATTTGAGCTCAGAACAATGGATGTTATCACAAAATACTTCATTTTCTTTGATTTGATTTGCATTTTCTCATTTTTTTTAGACAATATAAGTATTTATTAGACATAGGAGTAGCTCTATCCACATGAATCGAGTCCCATGAGCAAGTCTGGTGTCTACAGCCACTTATGTTTCCATTTTTACTTCATTTTTGTACATTTTACTTCTACTTTACTTCTTTTTGTTGAGACCTTTCTACATACTTAAAGACTGTAGCTTTTCTTCGTAGTTCATTAGTTCAGAATCCCCACATCCCCTCCTCCTCTCTGTACTAAATCATTCTCCTATATACTCCAGTCAATTACTTGGATTTTACAGAATAAATTCCACTTCTTTGGGACTCAGGTGCTCAGCAAGTCGACCTCTTTGCCAAATCGCGACGCTTTCGACGACGCCAACTCCAATCAACTTTATTCTTTTTGCATCGTCTAGTTTACCCTCTTACGCTCCTACGAGACCTTTTTTCGTATTTTTCCGTTCTCTTGTTGTTGAGCTATCTTAGTTGCTATCGGGCAGCTATTTTAGTGTTTCCTCTAGCAGTCTTCTCCTTGTCTATTGTCTTTGTTTTGCCTGTCATGCACCTGTAATCTCTTCCATCTATATATCAGTCCGTCAGCAGCTCAGCCCTCGTCCTCCGGTTCCAATCGCACTATCTCTCATCCCTTTCCCTCAAAACCTTGTTGCTCTATTAGCAGTCTCATTTCTAGGTTGTTAGGACCAAAGTGAGGCCACCTCGCACATTTTTATTTTGTTTTCTAGGCATACAGGTTCTCTAGGATTTATTTAGATATATTCATATCTACAGCCAGTTCTTAGGTCAACATTGGCTAGGATGAGGAGTGTGGTCATGTTTAGAAACATGTTGGCAGTCATGGTAAGTGGGGGTGGTAGTGTACAGATGATAGCAGGGAGTACTGTAGGTGGTCTGTGTGGCCAATGCCTGGTAAGTCATGTAGTTGAGAGGGTTGGTCTGGAGGTGGAGTTTTTGGCCTGGGATGCTTCAGTGAGCCCAGTAAGTGCTGAGGAGGATCAATAGGATGCCTGAGGATGTTACATCCATACCTCGGCAACCACAACTCTGCATGTTATCCAGCAACTCCACACATTTCACATATGACTCCACACCCTTGATCCTGTTCTCCACTTGTCCCTCACAGAATTCTATTTAAATCTTGATTATCTTTTATCTATATTGTTTATCTCTTGATTTATATCTATTTCCTTTTAGTTTTATTTTGTGACTCTGTCCCATCCTCATACATGTTTCATATCTCATACCTAGTACTCCACATTACTCGTTTCTACTCTGTAATACTTGTCTCCAAATTTCCTAGTATTTAAACTTAGTTTATCTCACTTGTAAATTCAGTTCAAATATCAACTTAGTCTTCACTGCAAAATTGCCTTGAGTCCACACCATCTCTGCACTCCTCCATAGAACTCCTTGCAGGAGTTCTCTTTGTTGTTCAGAACTCCACCTTGAGTTCTGTCTCTACATCACTCTCATTCTCTGAAATCCAGGGACAGATAGTGGAAAGGGGTGCAGCACATAAGCTGAAGCTGAAGTCCCTAGTCCACCTCAAGGCAATCCAACTCTGCACTCACCACCTGACAACCCCACGCCTAAGTCAGGCCTTTTCCAGCACAGCACTTAACAATTCCTGACAGTTTTTAATATCTTCACATTCAATACTCTGAGCACAAATTGTAAGAACAGGTTGGATTTCTAAGTGGGATACTGCCCTCACTTTTCCTTGAAATTGATTTTTTGAGATTAATTTCAAGGTTTTGGCCATATCATCAAGTTTATATCCAATCAAAGAAATCAATCTATTTTCATCATGTATTCTTTCTTCTTCACCTGTTATGAGAAGATGTTGTACTCCAATAGAAGTAACAACATATATCTTTCTGTCATCTTCATCTCTAACAATCTTAGGAGTACTAATATCCAAGTGATCTCTTAAAGCATGTGCAAGTACTTTTATCCAGCCACCAATATTGACTGAGAGTTCTCCTTCAAGGGTAGTAAATTGCTGCCTTGAATGCAAGCTGAGCAGTTCAGGATTATTTGTAACTGTGAATAATACTAATAACACTGCAGATAATGACACTTCAGAGCTAAAGTGTCTGAGAACAAATTTGTTGAAACTCTTGAATGAAATGTCTGGAGAGCTTTGCTCTGTAGATGTAGCCAATATTACAGGCAGGAACATAAATACAAGAATGGTCTTAAAAATTGCTGAGCTTGAAATGATGGCCAATAATCTGATCAGAGCCAGAATAGTTGTAAACACTAAAGTTGCCAGAAAGAGTATAGTACACCATAAAGATGTAAGCAAATGTGACAAACTGTAGGTAATTGAATCTAAAATTTCAAAACTAAAATGCAAAATATATAATTTCCTACCTTACTGAGCCTTCTTCTTTCTTAAATTCATGTAAGTATGCTCATCCAGTTCTGAGTCATTCTCACTAGATGATACCTGAATATTTTTTGTCTTCTTGTGACTTTTTGCCCTTTTCACCCCTGAATTATCTGCTTTTTCTTTCCATTCCTCTTTGTAGGCTGTTGGTCATTCAACCATTTCTGCAAATCAATGAAAGTGCACTACTTTTTATTGTAGCCAGCCCAGACATCAATATCTTCATCATCAGATCCAGGAGTTTCTCCATTGAGCCATTGGAGCATTTTTGGATAGTCTGAGATCTTGCTAAAAAGACGACAATAGTTTTCATAAAAAGTTGTTTTACCAATAAACAACTGAATTATGTCCTCTTCAACTGGCAATTTGTATTTGGATGGCCATTTACCACTTGCAGTAAGCTGATCAAATGCCCTATATGCATTAAGATAGGCTTTATAGCAGCCATAAGCAATAGGTAAACCTGAGTGCTTTTGTGATGCATCAGAGAGAAAGCATTCATTAACACCAAGAAGCTGTGCAAGTTTCAGCCTTGGTATTGGTTTCTCCTCCTGATCACTTTCATCATCAGAAACAGCAGTAATAGTGGTATGTGGAGTCTGGGCATGTGAAATGGTATTAGCATGATGTTGTGAGCCTAGGTGAAATGAGAAACAGCAGTGCATTCATCATAAGTTGACTAGAAGAATGATAATAGTTTGATTATAAAATTGAATCATAAATATAATGTTTTTACATGCCTTTAAAACTGAAATTGTTGATGTATCTTTTTCAGAGTGCCAAATTATCTGAGTTTTGTCTTCTAAAGCAGTCTCAAAATGTCCTTTGACCTTCCAGAATTGTCAAATCATGCTAAAATCCTATCCAAGATCACATACCTTTCACTGGAGAATACTTCTGTGATAAGCTTTCAAGAACTAGCCAGATTGTTTGAGAGATAGGTGTGTCTTCAATGAGTACTGGATTCATATCAGCAATACTGAGGTCACCAGGGTTTTGATCTGAAACAAAATATTGAACTTCTCCTGTCTCAAACACTGGAGAATTTCTTTCCACAAGAGAGAGATCAGCCATGTTTGGTACATTGCCTACTGCTCACCCACAAAATAAACCTCCTTGAAATATATCAGTAAAAAGAAATGAATCTTAAAAGAATCAATTAGTACCAGTCACTTGTGAAGCACCTTTCAGATCATCCTTCTTCCATGTTGGACTCATCATTATAACATCTGTTTAATATTAAGTAATGCATACTACAATAACATAGTTTTAAAAAAAGTGTACTTACCTTCAGCAGTACCCCCTACAATTTTCTTTAATGGTGTATGTGGAGGGCTCTCCATAGCTACATCTATAAAAACAATTAAATTTAAACAAAATAATTGAATATATATATATATATGCCATGACTCATAATTTCTACTGAACAATGAATATTAAATATACAACAATGACTCATAAAAAAAATTACCTGTAGGAGTGGTGCTGGTTCCTGCAATGATGGGAGCTGCACCTATCAAAATTAAAATAAATTCAGGAAATTGATCATATATATATGTACCCACTATGATCTATGATTTCTGGGGTGGTGCTTTCTGCAATGTTGAGAGCTACACCTATTAAAAATTAAAATTAAGTAAACTGAATATATAATAACAAATTGTAACAAAACTTAAAGCCTACCTACCTGTAGGGGTGGTGGTGCTTTTTGCAGTGTTGGGAGCTACACCTATTAAAAATTAAAATTAAATAAACTGAATATATAATAACAACTTGTAACAAAACTTAAAGTCTACCTGTAGAGTTTGTGGTATTTTCTGCAATGTTGGGAGCTACATCTCTTATAAAATAAAATAAAATAACCTGCTTTCTTCCTTTCTTTGCCTTCCTTCCCTTCCCTCCATTGTTGTTATCTTCTTCAGTGTTTGTTGTTGTCTGGACTTTCTTGGATTTTGCTTCAATAATATTGACACCTGAAATTGCTTGTTTTTGAGCCTTTGCTGTTGTGGCTGTGCTTGCAGAGGGCAGATCAGCAGCAGCAGCAGTTGGATCACCAGTGGCAGTGCTAGAATGAGTTTGGTGAGGCATATTTGTCAATTTGACAATTTAGAACGAGTGCTGATGAGTGTCAATCAGTACTTTATACTCACCCCCCTGGTCCAATCAGACTGCTTGGACTCTGCTTGGACTCTGATGAACTCTGATGGACTCTGATTGGACTCTGATTAAACTCTATGAATAAAATATATTTGATTAATACTTTTCTTATCCAGTCTGAGCAGAGTCCAAGCAGAGTCCAAGTGAAATTTGGGTATAGTCCAAGTAGAGTCCAAGTGAATCTGAGTGGAATTTAAGCAGAGTAACTATTACATATCACTGGTAAGGTTATGTAACCATATTACTAAGCATTGATAGTGACAAAATAATAAAATAAAGGCAGACAAGTCCAAACATCTACAAATAAGGGTCACTTTTACTAATACTATTTATTACAAACAGTGATAAAATCATGAAAAATGTACAAATATGTACAAATAAAGGATCTTTGATTTATATCTGTTTGACTTTATTTAATTTCATTTAATATACTGGGATTATATTGAAGGAAGTTGTTTAGTACAAATATTTGTATATATTTGTAAATATCTCAGATTGTAGAGACTGTAAATAGAAACATGGCATGATTTATGGCATTGTAATTGGATAAGAATTGCACCCACAAATTGCAAAATACTTTCCAAATCATGAGTCTTTTGAATTTGTTGACATTTATTTATTAATAGCATTGTGACTATTAAGAGACTGTAATAATGCATATAAAAGGAAAATAAATAATTCACTTCTACTTGTATGTCTTTGATTGTCCTTTAATTTCTCATTAATTTTTATATGATGTCATTTATTATTCTTATCTGTACTGTTTTTTGTCTTGACTTTTATCAATTTATAGTGAAGTTTTATTATTGTATTAGGTGATGTTGATTGAAGAAGCCTTTATTTGTATTTGTTTCTATGGTCTGGCATCATTCAATTTCTCCAGATTTTTCTTGATTTATCCTAAATTTTTCTAATTTTATTAGACAGAAGTAGCTTTTATTTGCATTAACTTGGTTTTGTCAGGTTCTATTTGGTTGTTTAAATTTCATGTAATTTTTACCAATTTATATCTAATTTCTATGAGTATTATAACTGATAGTATGTATGGTGTTATTAACAGTAGCTTGTATTTGTATCTGTTTTGGCCTGTCTGGATTTATTTGAATTTTATTGAAATTTCCTGATTTTTACAAATTATTTCAAAATTTTATGATTATTTTTCACTGGTGTTATAAACAGTGTTGGTAACAGAAGCTCTTATTTGTTTAAATTTTGAATTGTTTGACTTGTCTGGTTTTATTTAATTATCCCTAATTTTTTGACAAGTCCTGAAAAATACCTTTTCAATGGTATTAAAACTGTGGACAAAATATTAAGAGAACACCCCTATACATATATTAATAAGCAAAGTCTGAGTGGTTAGTCTGATAGTCCTATTGGAGTCCACTTGGACTCAGTCCGATCGGAGTCCAAAAGTCCAAGTGTCCGATCTGTGGTCTGATCACAGTCCAATCAGATTTTGCTCAGATTTTATTACATTTTACACTCAAAATGCTTTTTTAGTCTGATCAGACTCCGATCAAAGTCCAACAGAATCCAATTGGACAAGAGGGCTTAAGGTAAAGTACTCAGTGTCAATGAGTGTTGATGAGTGTTGATGAGTATCAATGAGTGTTGATGGCTTTCAAGGTGTTGATGTGCTGAAAAGGTGCAAGACAAATTGGGGCAGGCATTTAATAGCCCATGTGACTTCACACAGCTGTTATAAGCCATATATTATATATTTCCAACTTATATGTTGGTAATTCTACTAATAATGGCATTTGTTACATATAATAGTTTTACAATAAGAATGAATGATGAGTCATAGAGATACACAATTATGTGCAAGAGTAAATAGGATGCAGAATATGTAAGGAAGAATAAATAAATGCATTGTAAGATATAAAATTGTACAGCTGATGAAGTTTGCATCATAGAAATACAGAAATAAGATCAAAGAAGCAATGTTGAAAGAAAGGATTTCCTAGAGAGGGAATAACAATGGCAGTGAGTTGTGGCTGGAAACAAACTACAATCAACACACCATCATGCAGAGAGAAACAATCAAAAAGTGAACAGATAAGACATAAAACACCCACCTTGATATACACAAATGTACACCATATATACATACATTCTTAGAGGTCCTCAACAGGTATGATAGCAGGTAGTATGAAGACTTGAAAGCTTCACAAGATCATACTTCTCCAATGAAGTGGCATTGGATAGTCATCTGTGCATTTGTTGTGTGGGTATGTATCTGGGATGTCATGTGCTCCAACATGGTAGAAATGTGTGGCATGAATAAAAATTGAGTGGCACCAAGCTGGGTGCATGCAGAGTAAGTTGTATGGGTGGTTCTAGTGAGGTCTTAACTGTTAAACCCAGTCCAAAACCTGTATTTAACATAGATAGAATATGTATATGGTTACCAAATCTGTTTCAAGGGCCACTGGGTGAGAATTAAATGTGTGGCAATGTTACATCCATGCCTCAGCAACCACAACTCCACATGTTATCCAGCAACTCCGCACATCTCACATACAACTCCACACCCTTGATCCTGTTCTCCACTTGTCCCTCACGGAATTCTAGTTAAATCTTGATTATCTTTTATCTATATTGGTTATCTCTTGATTTATATCTATTTCCTTTTAGTTTTATTTCATGACTCTGTCCCATCCTCATACATGTTTCAACATTACCACAACTGTCCTTCGGCATTCCGGACTGACACATCCAAAATCACCTTTGCCATCTCATACCTCAAAGGTACTGCCTTGGACTGGTTCGAACCCAGTATTATGGGTGAAACTTGTGAACCCCCTCTCTGGTTAGACAACTACAATGAGTTTGTCTACGAACTCTGCAGCAACTTCGGGCCTGACAACCCCAAAGGTGATGCTGAGACTCAACTAGAGAATCTCACCATGAAAGACAATCAGCATGTTACCAAATATATCATGCTATTCAACCACTATGAGTCCAAGCTCAATGACAACTATGGAGAAACAGCACTCCATTGTCAGTTCTATGAGGGTCTCCCTGACTGCATTAAGGACCATATGAGTGATATCGGAAAACCAAAGAAACTTCAGGAGATGAAGGGCCTCACCAAAGTCATAGACAGGCATTATTGGGAATGAAAGGGTGAAATCATGCGGGATAAGCGCGGCTCTGCTGATAAATCTGACAAGTCCGAGAAGTCAAATGCAGACAAGTTGAAAAGCCAGCAGAAGTCCACCCCTAAAGGCAACTCCACCCCATCGTCATCCTCCAATCACTCATCATCTTTGGGATCCTCTTCTAAATCCAACAACTCATCCAATCATGCTAGCTCCTTGGTCAAGAAGCCCAACTTATTGTCCACATTAGGCAAGGACGGTAAACTCACTGCCAAGGAATGCAAATGACACATGGATAACAATCTATGCATGTTCTGTGGTGGTAGTGGTCATATGGCCAAAGACTGCCCCAGATCCTCCTCTAGCACCTCCAAGGCCAAAGCCCATGCGGCAACGGCTGAGGAGAAGAAGTCTGACTCTCTGGACTCAAAAAAATAGAGAGCAGCTCTTCAGACTCTGTGCAGGCTGAGAGCTGCATTGTCTCCAACCACACAATTAAGGAGGCCCATCTCAATGCGTCCACTCTTTCCAACCCCAATTCCCTTACAATTCTGCTCTCTTCTCCTAGTTTTCCACTCCCTTTACAAGCGTTGATAGACTGCAGTGCTTCTCATTGTTTTATAGATTCCTCCTTTGTTTTACAAAATTCTCTAGAATGCCAACCTGTTTCTCCCATTCAACTGTGGCTCATAGATGGAAGTACCAATGCGGTAATCACTCAGACAGTCTCCTTTCCCACCATTTTTCCCTCTGGTGAAACCCTAGCTCTTGAGTTTTACATGACTCCTCTAGATTCTGCTTGCTCTGTGGTTCTTGGATATAACTGGCTTTGCCAGCACAATCCGTTGATTGATTGGGTAACTAAAACTATTTCTTTCCACTCCACAGGGTCTTCTCTGCACTTGTCGACCCTCTCCGCGCATATGGCAACATTGCCTGCAGTGGAAAACCCTTCTCCACCTTCACTGTCGGATACTCCGTTCAGAAAACCTTTGGTCTCTCTTATCAACTCAGTGGCCTTTGCACGTGCCATGAAGTTAGAGGGTGCCCAAGTCTTCCAAATCCAACCCTCCAGTCTGTCTACTCCAACCCTCTCAGCAGGGACTGTCAAACCAGCTGACCTTTCCACCATGCCTGCTGAGTACCACAAATTCACAGATGTATTCACTAAAGCCAAGGCCAACCAACTCACTCCACACTGCCCTTACAATCTCAAGATCAACCTTGAAGAAGGTACTTCTCTGCCTCTTGGCCCCATCTATTCCCTTTCACAATCCGAGCTTGCCACTCTCCATAAATTCATTGATGAAAACTTGACCAGTGGTTTCATTTGCTCAACCAATTCTCCGCATGGTGCACCCATCCTCTTCATTCAGAAAAAGGACAGCTCCCTTTGTCTTTGTGTAGACTTCTGAGGTCTCAACAAGATCACCAAAAAGGATTGCTACCTGTTACCCCTGATCTCCGACCTTTTAGATAGCCCTTGCAAGGCTCAGCTCTATACAAAGATAGATCTCCGCCACACTTATCATCTAGTCCACATCGCCAAAGGTGATGAATGGAAAACTGCCTTTCGCACTCACTATGGCTCCTTTGAATGAATGGTAATGCCCTTTGGTCTCTCTAACGCACCTGCAACTTTCCAATGCTTCATGAATGACATCTTCTCTGACCTACTCAATGTCTACATCATTGTCTACCTTGACAACATTCTCATCTACTCCAATGACCTCTCTCAACACTGTTCTCATGTCCACGAGGTACTCAAATGTCTCCACAAGCATGGCCTCTATGCCCATGCAGACAAGTGCAAATTCCACTCCAAACAGGTGGAATACCTCGGCTATATCCTCTCCCCTGACAGCTTGAAGATGTCCAAAGATAAAATAAAGGTTATTCAGGAATGGCCAGAACCTCACAAATTGAAAGACATTCAGTCTTTCTTAGGTTTTGCTGATTTCTATTGTCAATTCATCTGGAACTACTCCAACATTGTTGTCCCACTTACCCACCTCACACGCAAGGACTCCGCATGGAACTGGTCTTTGGAATGTACAAAGTCCTTCAATACTCTCAAGAAGGCTTTCACCACTGCTCCTATACTCACTCATTGGATTCCCAACACTCAGATCATCATAGAAACAGATGCTTCTGATTATGCCCTAGTGGCCATCTTATCTATTGTTCTTCCCACCAGTGAAATTCATCCAATCACATTCCACTCTCACACATTTACTGCAGCAGAATTAAACTACAACACCCACAATAAAGAACTCCTGGAAATCTTCACTGCATTCCAAACTTGGCAACATTATCTTGAAGGTGCAGTCTCCCTATAGATGTTGTCACTGATCACAAGAATTTAGAATACTTTGCTACCACAAAGATTTTGACATGCCATCAAGCACAATGGTCAGAGTTCCTCTCCCAGTTTAATCTTATCATCTGTTTCCGCCCAGGTAAATTAGGCACAAAGCCCAACTCTTTAACTAGACAATGGGACATCTACCCAAAAGAGGGGAATAGTGACTATGCCAAGGTTAATCCGCACAATTACCAACTGGTATTCACCCAAGAACAACTCACCACTTCACTCCGCGCTACTATCCTTTCATTCCTAGTTCTCTGCAGCACTCTGCTCATGGACATTGAGAAACTCCATTTGGATATCTTAGCATCCTTAGTGGACAACCCAATCACTGCAGCACATCCCTCCATTCCCACCTTACCATGCTGGACTCGTGATCCCCAAGGACTTCTCTGCCTCAATAATCGAATCTATGTGCCGGACATAGCTGATCTCTGCCTACATGTCCTACAGTACAAGCATGATCACATTCTCTCTGGTCATTTTGGACAAAACAAGACACTAGCACTTATCCAATGCAAATACACTTGGCCAAACATCTGTACTATGGTCAAAGAATTCTGCAAGTCTTGTGTTACTTGTATGCACTCTAAACCTCAATGACACCAACCCTATGGCACTCTCAAACAGCTTCCCATTCCTGTTAGACCCTGGCACTCAATATCAATGGACTTCATAGAGAAACTCCCTAGCTCCAGTGGTTTCAATTCCATTTTGGTAGTTGTTGATTGACTCACTAAACAATCCATATTCATCTCCACTCACAACACCATCACCTCCACAGAACTTGCTTGGTTATTTGTCATTCATGTGTTCTCCAAGCACAGAGTTCCCTCACATGTTACATCTGACCACAGCACTGAGTTTGTCTCTCACTTTTTCTGCTCTTTAGGCAAACTCCTTAACATGGAACTCCACTTCACCTCAGGTTATCATCTGGAAGGTGACAGCCAGACCGAACGTACCAATCAAACACTTGAGCAATACCTTCAGATTTACTGCAATTATCAACAAGATAACTGGCACAACCTCTTACCCCTTGTGGAGTTTGCTTACAATAATGCACCTAGTGCTACTACTGGTGTGTCCCCATTCTTTGCCAACAAGGGCTATGACCCCCTCCATTTCCATTCACCCTGAACATGACATTACATCCTCAAAAGCATATGACTTTGCCATAGACCTGGATCAACTCCACCAGTTCTTATGTGTGGAGATTGCTGAAGCTCAGAAGCAATATCAGATCTCCACAGACAAAACTAGGATTCCCACACCAGACTTCCAACTTGGTCAAAAAGTATTTGTCAAAGCAAAGTTCTTTAACACTACTAGGCCTGCTAAGAAGCTCTCAGAGAAATTTCTAGGTCCCTATGAAATTATTGGTCATGCTGGCTTCTGATCCTTTACCCTTTGTCTCCCCAATGCTATGTGCACTGTTCACCCAGTTTTCCATGTTTCCATGCTTGAACCCCATCACAAAAACACCATCCCTGGCTGGGTACCTAGTCCACCTCCACCTATTGAAATTGATGGCAACATTGAGTATGAGGTTGAGGAAATCCTCGAGTCCAAAATAGATAGACAGTATAAACATTGTAAACTCCTTTACAAAGTTTGCTGGCTTGGATATGCGGACACCAACCAATCCAAGTTTTGGCTCCCCACTACTGAACTAGATCACGCTCAAGAACTTCTTCAGGATTTCCATCACAAATATCCCCACCTGCCCGGTCCCCTAGACAAACTATAGACTTCATCTCCTTATTTCCACCCTCTGATTCACTTCTCCGCACATATTGACACTTTTTCCATGAATATCTCTTAGTTCTCCACATGTTTTTTATCTGCTCTCCACTTCACTCATCTTCTTATCCTTATTTCATGCTTTTCCCATCCACAAGAAAATCATATACAAACAAGAAAACAAAACAAAGTCCGTATATACATTTTATTAGTCTTGGAGAGTTTGACTCTCCTCAACTTCCCCATCCTCCCTACCCTCTGTCCCCGCACTCTTCTCACCCAATCCCACACTCCCTTACTTGGCCTCCACCTCTTCCTCCCCCATCTCCTCATTAACCTCTTTGTTTTCCACCTCAATTCCCTCAGTCCCCTCATTCCCCACACCCTCAGCTCTGTTCTCACCCATTTCCACATCTCCATCCCCCATTTTTGCCAACTCCACTTCCTGCCTCACTACCTGTGCCTTAAGTTCCTCAGCTTTCTTCATCCACACTTCAGTCTTCTTGTGTCCAGCCCATATTTTCTTTGTGATGGCCCTCATTGCATCCGTCACAGCCTCTTGCACAATGGAGTTGTGCTCCATCACCTCAGCCATGGCCTGCTGGGCGAGTACACTCCGGAGTTGGGCATCCATGTGATCTTGTATCACCTGGTGGAGTTCACATTCCAGGTGTTTAACTGCACTCTGCACCTCACAGACCGCCCCTCACATCTCCCTGGCCACATCTCCGAACAACTCAGCCATTTCCCACATGAACCTTGTCGCTTCCCACATGTTGGCTGAGGTCTCCTTCGACAAGGCCATCACTTGCCTCGCCATCTCCCACATCTGGGCCTCAGTGCCTGTACCATCCATCCTTGCCCTCTTCGATAGGCCCACCTCATCCTCCTTGCTGCCTGACTCTACCTGCATTCGCTGTTGTCCATTCGGGATGTTGGTCCACTGTTTTTCATTGGCACAGACCCTCTTCTTGTCTGTGAATTGCAAGCACAAGTTGCACTCCCACACGGCAATAACCCTATGCCAGCAGATCACCCTGGCCCATGCACACTTCAAGCAAGGGTGGAACTCATCCTTTCTCCACCATGTCTCTTTTGCGTAGTTGAAACTGTCAGCAAAACTTGAATACTGGGAAGTCCATGTCAGAAAGCAGGAACTCTGCAAAACAAACCACTCACCCAATGCGCATCATCCACCGGCCTCTTGGGGTCGTTTTCCACTGCTGTTGCAATCTCCTAAATCCACTCATCAGCCAAAGCAAAGTAGCAAAATCAAATAAAAGTCTACCTTCTCAAGCTGCTTACACTCAATGTTGTCCTCCTTCTGCTTCCTCTTCTTGGTCTTTGCAACGCCCACCCCACTCCGAGCCCTCTCCTCAAGGCATCGCATGACTCCCACAAGCTCATCCTCACCCTCCTCCTCATCCACGTCCATCTCCACATCCCTCGTGGCATCCACAGCTTCCTTCTCACAGCATTCCTCCTCCAACCTCATGGCCTCAGCCTTCTTTCACTCTGCCTCCTCCTGTGCCAATCTCTCCTCCTCTTTTTGCTTTGTCTCATCCACCACCTTCTTCTGCTCCATGATCTCCACAATTTTCTGTGCAGTATCTTCTTGAAGTTTGTGCAGGGCTCACGCAAACTCATCCTCTTCAGGGACCGAACCAGAAGCTTGTTGTGGGTTGGACATGGCAGTAATAAAGTTTAGCGTGCAATGGGAAAACTTTGCTTAATGCTCACCATCCACCATCCACCATATATATTGACTCTCTGCCATGTGCAAACACATCCAATCACCAATCCTGATGGGCCTCAGGGTTCGGCCCTAAGAGGGGAATACTGTTACATCCATGCCTCAGCAACCACAACTCTGCACGTTATCCAGCAACTCTGCACATCTCACATATGACTCCGCACCCTTGATCCTGTTCTCCACTTGTCCCTCACGGAATTCTAGTTAAATCTTGATTATCTTTTATCTATATTGGTTATCTCTCAATTTATATCTATTTCCTTTTAGTTTTATTTCGTGACTCTGTCCCATCCTCATACATGTTTCATATCTCTGGCACAGCACTTAACAGGCAAGTTGCCAAGGGTAGTGCAATGCTTTGCAGGTGCAGAGGTTGATTCTAGAATGAGAGCATTGGGTTTGGTAGCTGGAGCAGAGGCTCAACAGCTATGAGTGAGTTACCAGGAGGGAGATTGTAGATGGATCAATTGGGAATGAGGGATTTGGCCAGAGTGAGGCTCAACAGCTAAGAATGGCTTGGGATAGTATGGGTTGATATGAGACTGGAAGACAAAAGAGATCCAAGCCAATATAGATGGTATGAGACAGATATAATTGGGGAGGATCAAATTCAGTACTGAGATAAGATATATGATATTTGACCAAAGATCAAAAGAGAAAATATAAGTGTAGCTAGCATCTATGGATGTATAAAGATTTTATAGTGCTATGGCTAGTTACTGTCTATGACTTGGAGCAGATATAAAGTGGGTTGTTAAGAGAAATGTGGTGCAAAATTGTATGGTACATGTAAGTAGAGTCATATGATAATTGTAGAGGTAAAAGGTACAAGCAATGAGTGAGTACTTGCCAGCCATGTGTGCACCGGCAACCTATGTGGGTCAATCTAAGGTCACACATAATATCCTTGGCTGGGATGAGGGGTGTGGTCATGTTTAGGAACATGTTGGCGGTCCTGGTATGTGGTGATAGTATACAGATGGTAACATGGAGTGTTGTAGACATTCTGGGTGGACAATGCTCAGTAATTTGTGGTAGTCAAGAGGTTAGGTCTGGAAGTGGGGCTGTCAGTCTGGTAGGCCTTGGTGAACCCAGTAAGTGCTGAGGAGGCTGAAGAGGATACCAAAAGGTGGGAGAGGCAAGGAGATAAGGGGAGAATTGGTAGGGTCATGTCATTAACACTCTACCCCCAATTCCTGGAGGATTCCTGGGGGAATCCTTGTAAACCCAGGAAATTCCTGGTTATTCCTGGTAACTTTTTAAACTAATAAATCATTATATTTTACTTCACTTAGTCCTGGTACATTCCTGATTCCTTCCACAAAAATCAGGAATGACAAGGAATATTCCATTCATTCCATGAGGAACTTCCTTGGAATCCACCTACCCCTTATCTTTTAGTATCTAATACTACCCAATAAATATATATAAAATTAAAATAAATAAGGAAAAATCAAGCACAACCAAGCAAGTCAAAAAAAGATACAAATAAGTGCTTTAGTTACCAATACTTTTTATAACACCAGCAATATTAATTATAAAAATTTGAAATAAATGATAAAAATACAAACAAATCTGAATAAACAGATTAATAAAACATGACCAAAATGATACAAATAAGAGCTACTTCTACTAATACTATTTAATAAAATCATAAAAATTAGGATAAATTAAAACAGATAAAGGAAATCAAACAATACAAATAGGTACAGATAAAGTTTGTTCACCAAACAAGCCAAACATATACAAATAAAAGAATTTTTTATTTTTAGAATTTCCATTTTATATGCATTACCATATCACAATGCTATAATAAATAGATGTCAACAGATCCAAAAGACTCATGGTTTGGACAGTATTTTGTCATTTACAGATGTAATTCTTATCCAATTTCAATGGGACCAACAATGTCATGCTTATATTATAGCTGAATCCAAAACCATAGACACCTCTCAAAAAAGTTGGGGACATCAAATGACATCATGATTTCCTGATTTAGTGCTGTGGCACTTGTTGCTGACAAGCCTCACATGGCTCTGTACCTGGAAATCTGGTCCTTATGCCACTAAATCAACTTCAGCATACCTATTTTTGACCAGGGATTATCAGGGAAGGTTCAGGATGCATCAAGAAGCTTCAAAGTGATTCAAAAACATTATTTAAGCTTGGAACAATGGATGCTATCACAAAATACTTCATTTTCTTTGATTTGATTTGTATTTTCTCATTTTTTTTAGCCAATCTAAGTATTTATTAGACATAAGAGTAGTTCTATCCACATGAATCGAGTCCCATGAGTGAGTCTGGTGTCTACAGCCACTCTGATTTCCATTTTACCTTGATTTTGTACATTTTATTTCTACTTTCCTTCTCTGTGTTGAGAACTTTCTTACATACTTAAAGGCCATAGTTTTCTTTGTAGTTCAGTAGTTCAGAGCATCCTCTCTCCCCTCCTCATCTTCTTTACTCAATTGCTATACTGTACAGTCTCCTATTTTGATTTTTATGAAATATATTTGAGTTCTTGGATCTTAGGTGTCTGACAACTCAACCTCTTCACAAAATAGTGACACTTACAACAATGACAAATCCAAATGACTTCATTATTTTTGCATCGTCTAGGCCCCTTCCTAACTCTCTCTCCGAATTTGTTTTGTATTTTTCCGTGCTCTCATTGTCAAGCTATTTTAGTTGCGAGCAGGCAGCTATTTTAGCATTTCTTCTAGCAGTTCTCTCATTGTCTATTGTCTCTGTTGTGCCTGTTGCACACCCATAGTCTCCTCTGTCAACCTACTAGTCAGCCAGCCTCTCAGCCCTCGTCCTCCGGTTCCAATTGCACTATTTTTCATCTCTTTCCCTCAAAACCTTGTCACTCTATTATCAGTCTCATTCCTAGATTGTTAGGACCAAAGTGAGGCCACTTGTATTTATCTTCTTTTGTTTTCTAGGTATACAGGTCTTTCTAGGGATTAATTATATATATTCCTACACTACCAGCTGGTGCCTAGGTCGAAATTACACCCCACACATCCATGCCCTCAGTACTTACTACAACATACATCCTTCACCATCTGGTTAACATGTCAAATTATTGCTACATACATCCAGCACAAACAGAGCTTATTACTACTCTTGCTCTAACTCTTACCCCAAAACAAATTGAGCAGCATACCAATATCTGCCTTAGGACTGTGAAGCATGTCCTTGCACTTTGGCAAAGAATTGGAAATGTTGTGAATGAGCCATTGAGGACAGGCAGACCAAGGGTATTAAACTCCTATGAGATTTCTGTGAGTTGTTTTATTTGTCATCATAATATCTACTTATAATATCACTTAGTACATTGAAGGTCTCATTGAGTGCAAACCAGACATGCTACTCAAGGAAATTAATGACAAGCTCTTGAAAGCCTTTGGGACTGATGTTTCAAATCAAACAATCTCCAGGGCTC
>ML213696.1:22331-44205 GCA_004379715.1 Crucibulum laeve
GATCAGAATGTCAGTGATTCATGTATTCAGGTTGGCAAAACCCACTCACTTCCTGTCATTGGATCAGAATGTCAGTGATTCATGTATTGAGGTTGACCAAACCCACTTACTGTCTGTCATTGGATTAGAATGTCAGTGATTCATGTATTGATGTTGACAAAACCCACTCACTGTCTGTCATTGGATCAGAATGTCAGTGATTCATTTATTGAGGTTGACAAAACCTACTCACTCTCTGTCATTAGATCGTCAGTGATTCATGTATTGAGGTTGACAAAACCCACTCACTTCCTGTCATTGGATCAGAATGTCAGTGATTAATGCATTGAGGTTGACAAAACCTGCTCACTCTCTATCATTAGATCAGAATGTCAGTGATTCATGTATCAAGGTTGGCAAAACCCACTCACAAACTATCATTGGCTCAGAATGTCAGTGATTCATGTATTGAGGTTGGCCAAACCCACTCACTCTCTGTCATTGGATAAGAATGCCAATAATTCATGTATCAAGGTTGACAAAACCCTCTCACTTCCTGTCATTGGATCAGAATGTTAGTGATCAATATATTGGGGTTGACAAAACCCACTAACTTCCTATCATTGGATAAATATATCAGTAACAGTAATTAATGCCTTGAGGCTGATATAACCCACTCACTTCCTGTTGTTGCATTAGCATGTCAACAATTAATTCACTGCAACTCAAAAACACCACTTACAAGCTATAACATTCAACAGATATCTTTCAACCTTCAATGGATATATCATTGATAAAAGTATTACCTATTATGAAAATTATTAAATGTTGGTATTCCCTGCAATGTATAGAGTACCTTTAATAACATATGGAAATCTTCAAAGATATCATTTATCTTCATTGCCACCCCTTTGAGCTTCTGCTCTAAAGTATGTAATTCCACTTAATGCATTAATAATTAACATTTACCAGTATTGCCTCCAATATTCTCATATCTGGCTTTATTGTTGTCCACCAATATATCACTGATTGTAATGTAAAGCCATCTAAGGCTGCATTTAAGGTAGTATCATTGAGTAAATCTTGATTCTTTGCATTCTTAAGACTTTGATTAAAATGATGCAACCAGTATTTGCATGCATATATAGCTATGTCTTGATATTTTGCATCATCATCTTTCCTTGAATATTCCACAATCAATTGTAAGCATCTAATTGCAAGCATTGCATGACTCTGCTTCATATTTATGCAAAACTGTGCAGAGCACTGCTCTGAGCACAAATAGTCCCTGAGTGATGTATGAAATAGTCTAACAGGCTCATCATCATCCTTCTCAGGAATCAGAAGTACAGCCTGAAGTCCTAAAAGTATATAAACTATCTGATATGATTTCCTCTCCAGTAGTACACTGATAGTAGTAACAGAAAGTGGTTCTCTTGCTAAACCTATAACTGCTAAAACTCTGTCAAGAATATGCAGCTCTTTATTTTGTAATGTCTTGTTTTCTTGCACAGCTGTGGAAATAACTTGATGATAGACAGGATCAAGTCCATCTGTCATATCTAAAGCCTCTTTCAAATTGTCATCAGGATGGTCCTTTTCAGTTTCAATAAATTTGACCAGTGTGGAGGCAATGATGAATGAGCCTGCTGCATTTCCAGAAAGCCTTTCAAGCTGCTCTTCTGAAGGCCATGGCCTTGGTATATGTCGCATGACTATGTACTTTCTTTCATGTAGTGAAGACAATTCACTTTTCAGATATAGTTCAATATCTTCTGTAGCATCAAAGTATTCCAAGGACAGATACTTGACAACCAATTGTTTAATTAACCGATCGAACTTTTCCTGAATAAGTTGCTCAACACGGCTTGTGAGAAAAAGTCTGAATGGAAGCTGAACACTGCAAGCTTTGCATATGGTATAAAGGGCCTCAATAAACTGAGACATCAA
This sequence comes from Crucibulum laeve, assembly GCA_004379715.1. Classification (NCBI taxonomy): domain Eukaryota; kingdom Fungi; phylum Basidiomycota; class Agaricomycetes; order Agaricales; family Nidulariaceae; genus Crucibulum; species Crucibulum laeve. The sequence goes on from ML213696.1 coordinate 24,261, forward strand.
TTCCTTGTCATCACATTCATCTAGAGCATCAATGATGATAATGATTTTGGATAATTCCAGTTCTGTAGCTTTAATAGGCTTGATTAAGAGTTCATCTAGTTGATAGTGTAGAGCCTTTTTGTGGTGAAGATTTGGCTCATTACCCATGATATCTATCAAAACGGATTTAGCAGCTGAATCGAACATGGAAACCTGATGAGCCAAAGTGGGAATCAGATGCTGAAATTTGCTGCGTTCTCCTGTACCACGTAAAAAGAAAAAGCTAGCAATTTTTTTCTTATCTGCACAGCGCTCAGCAATAATCTGTGAAATGGCAGATTTTCCTGATCCTGCGGGTCCACTGAGCCAAAGAATAGGACAGTCGTCACTATCTTCAATCCACTTTTCTATTTCCGCGATAACTTCCACACGAGTGCCGGGATGGCACCTTGCAACAGGTTCAGGACGAGTATGCAAAGCATCACCAACAGGTGATAGGATGTGATATAATTCTACAAAATAAAATGAATATAAACTGTGATGTAAGGTGTTCTCGTACCAGGTTGGGAGTTCCCAGTATAATAATTGTTCTGATTTCCTCTGATGTCGTTCATGGTACTGTCTTTAACCACGACCTTTTGAGCTTTTGGGAGATTTTTCATTGAGAATGATATGATACGAGTAAGAATGTCGAGGTATATGAGAGCTCGCAAGGTGCAGAAGATGGAGGTTCCGAACAAGTTCGTTATCGATGAAGATCGATGTCCAGTGTTGGATATCGGATCTGTAATGATCACGTGACTATCTGAAGTCCACATTCGGCTCGCAGTTTACACTTTTCGTTTATTTTCGCCACCTTGCTCAACGTCCAGCACTACCAAGCGTCTACTTGCGTACGTACTTAATCATCCATCTCGCCGCCGGTTGACTGTTAGGGCCTTAGACTCCCTGTTTACTCATCTCCCTAGCGGCAAGGCTTGTGGCGGATCGCTTGTGACTTGTAATATTGGGCAGGTACTTGTGTGTCTAGGTACGTCTCCGTCTCCACTGACACTCCCCTCCGTTGATAATCTTGTTGCAGAGGCGCTGCATCTCTTCAGCACTATGTACTCCCCGTCTTGTACCGGCCCTATAACCGTTATGGGCCACCCGCGCGTTCTCATCACTCGAGCCGCCTGTCCCTCATTCCTTGTTCACCTTGCAGTTGTCCTCCCGCTCGCGCCAGTGGACCTTTCTCCTACTCCGTCATTCGCGTTATGCTTTAACGAATTGGCCGAATGACGGTGTTGACGCATCCGGGGTTCGTAAAAGTACGTGAGTTTTACCGGTTTTCCTGGGGGGATTAAGATCGCTTCTCGACAGCGAGATTTCAACATTTACAGAGTAACCCTGTTTCTTATCACTGGTTCAAGCTCTTGAGTACGCTCTTCTACTCATTTACTTATTCTATACTTACCATTCACATAATCTGTCACGGTTCCAATGAACCCGCGACTAGATATCGAACAAACTATACGAACTCGCCGATCAGCGTGGTAGGTCTGTTGTTCTAAGGCGCAAGACCCAATCCGTTCTCATCTTGTTTCAACCCGCTGTAATAAGAGTTACTTCAATACAAGATCACATACTTCCTGTAGTCATCTCGCTCCTGTTTCCTTCAATCCTGCACACATTTCACACTACTAACCACCCACCCCCTCTACAGGACAATGCTGCTGTGTGTATCTGCCCAATAATGAGCCATAGGCGGGACAAGGAGCAATGGACCGGAATGGAATGGTGGCGCATTAGTGCTTATCTGGTGAACCTGTCGTATTTCAGGAAGGAGGTTGGCACGAGCGCAGATGTGTTGATACTAGGCTGCAAGCATAGGTGGATAATTTGATTAGTGCATGGCGCCAGCAATGGTATCTGCAGTTGGTGGTCCTCGTCTTCCGACATGTACGCACTCCTTTCACCCTGGCATCTTCTCGTTGTCCTTATCATTCCTTCCCACTTCTGTGTTCAAAGATTTGTTTCCAGGCTCTTCACGCAATCAACAGCCTTCGCCATCCTTCGCCTCAACGCCACTTCTCAATATGCAATAACATTATCTCTAGTGTTTCAAAGATAGATGGCCGCGCATCTATGCGTGATAGCCTAAGATTCAAGGTGGGTATGTCGTCCCACACTGCCACTATCGGCCTTGCCGTTCACAAGTTTTCTAACCTTGTTCCACTACAAATGGTTTCTCTCTGCTCGTACACACTTACCGGTTCTTCCTAAACCCGATCGAAAACATGACCGCTCGCCGTTACCACAATACATCCAACCGAGCGACAAAACCCATGGCAACAACGTCAAAAACAAGCAACTGATCCACTCCCCTTCAAAAGCCCATCCCGTTGGAGCCCTCAGACCACACAACCTCGAACTTCGTCCGATGCAAGTAGCTCTGCGGACGCTGAAAGGGCATACAACACCACTAGTTTGGTGCCGGGTTCGGGGCGTCAGATTTTCAAAGGGTGACAATATGATGGCAGCAGATTGGTTGATAGTTGAAGTTTCTTATGCGACTTGGTAGCTCTTGTATAAATAGATGCCAATATAATTGATAATTCGTTTCTCCATACCAACTACATACACGATCGAATACTTCTAGGGTTCTACTGACACTCGCTTCCCCATTCACTATCCGCCTTCGAATCGTCGACTACTCCTACGACCGAGCAATGATTTGCTAATGCTCGCCTTCCAAAGTCGATGGATCTCTCTTCAACTTGATATGTGGATCTGGCAAGTCGAAGTCGTGCTCTTTAGTCAATATTTCTTTCCTTTTGACGTGTTCCTCTGCCAAGTCGGGGTGCTCTTCTCGCAGGTTGATATGCTCTATTGCGAGTGGACGTGTTCCTCCGAGGTGCTTTGGAAGGAGCGCTCCCGAGCATCCCTCCACGCTCATGGACAGCCTACATGCTAGAGACAATTGCATGTGTTTATGAGTCATGAGACGAGGAAGGAAGACAGGAGCTGCCTAAGTGGGAGGGGGAATAGAGGCGGGATGGGAAAGTGGGCCGGAAGAAGGTAGGGTCAGAGATGATGATGGAGACGTAATGGGGATGGGACGAGAAAACCAAGGGAGCTTAGGGTGTCTCATCATCGAACCACCAACGAGGAGGAACGCAACGTTGAGCGGATTCAGCGCAGATGGATGGATGGATGGAATGATATTGGGTTTTGCTGGAGGAAGTGACTCTGAGTCTATCTGATGATGAGTAAGACTGCGCCGAGTGTTGGGTGGCATGCCATCATGGGGAGGAGGCACGATCAGAATGGGCATCTGCATCATCGGCACAATAGCAGCGCATCGTCTGCCTCTCCAACGCTTCCATAAAGAGAGGTCTCCTATCATGGACGCGGGAGCATGCGACGGAGGATGGAGAGAGAGGACAGGGAGAGCGCAGGACGGGATGCGTCGAATGAGCGATTCTTGGACGTGAAAGGTTCGGGAACGAATGACTCGTAGAGGGGATAGTGGTGTGCAAGGGGCGGTATCATGTCAATGGATTCCACCAGTTATCTCCCAAACTGCTCTATCCACACCAACCTGACCAGCCATGATGTCGACACCAGCAGAAGTTCTGTTATGATGTGGATCACAAGTTCGAACAGTGGATGACCAGGAGATGAACAAACAAATGTTGTCGAAAATGTTGAATGCGGGTGGAAAAATACGTGCCGAACCACGGTTACTGTGCACTAGAAACTGGGTACAAATTACGGGGAGAAGGTAGGAGGGATGGACATGCACCGAGCATCCTCAATCGCGGTGATGGATCGTTGGAAGAACGAAGGTGTTTTGATAGATGACACGGAGAAAGACATGAACGGAGGGCAGCGAGGGTTTAATAGATGTATCTTTCATATCTTAAAAAGGCGGCCACGACAATCAGTACATTGCAAGCAAGGTGGTATATGAGCGACACGTACCAGTACCAAGGCCTTTAAAGAAAATCTAAAACGAATCCATCATATAAACGTATGAAGACAGCCAAGATAGAGCGGATGAAGCGCGACTGGAGGGCGGTAGAGGCGGTAGAGTCTGAACAACGACAAGCATCATACAAGAGCAACCGCAATAGTTAGTAGAGTGCAAGCGAATGTGAGAGAAAGACGACACACACGAGTGCGGATAACTCATCTAAAGCCTATAACGACGTGACGCGGTGCAGATTGCACCGAGTTTGTCGTGCCATATCCACAATAACCTGAACGATTCCGTACCCAATCACTGCATATAATCAAAAAGAACACATTAGTAATACGTATAAATTACGGGAGATAGATGACTAGGCACGAAAACGCAACGATAGTCAACGAGGAAAGCGTCGAAAGTGCAAATCCAACAGACGCATGACAATAGGACATACCCAGATGACGAATTCTAATCTCGGCATACGCCCCCAAGATCTTGTACTCGGCGTGTCGCGCCTCGGAACGAGCCTGCACGATATGGTATTCTATTCGCTCGGGGTGGGCTGGTTGTGTGCGTAGATGAGATGCCTCGTGCCGGGTGCGGACTGGGCGTTCACGAATACTGGCTTCTAAGAAAATGGGCCATGCGAATGAAAGTTCAGGTTCAGTATTTGTAGGTGATGACGTTGGGAGGAAGGAAGAAACAGAAGAGATCCGTAGTGAGGAGGGCCAGGGCTTGAACGATGGAGAGTGAAATTTTGAGAGGGGAGCACGGACGAAAGATTGAGTGTTGAGAGGGGGAAACTTGTGTAATTAGTAATCAGTATTTATCGCTTTTCGTAACGTAATCTATAACCAGCGCCATTTTGCATCTACCAAACTACGGACTCGCGAGAGCCACTACGTCAGCGTGGGACGGTAAAAGAAGCACATATTTGGTACGCCAAGAGGGCGATGAGCTTAGTAGACAGCCTGCCTCCGCCAACTACCATACCGCTCTCTCCTCTCACTGCCACTCCCAACGACAGAGGAGCTAACACATTTGTGACCAATGCGGCGCCGCTTCAAACACCCGTAGTCCGATTCCATCTTTGCGGTGGCTGCGTACGTTGCCCTCACCGTCTACATCGAAAATCACCTCTGACCTCATCCTTTCTTTTTACAGACGACCATCCACTGATACTGCTGTACGTGCTCTTCCCTCTACCCCCCATCAAAATGCTTACCCTCCCCTCTTAGTCGTAAGACTGCCAAAAAGTCCACTGGCTCTCGCACAAGCAGATCTGCCAACATACCGCTTCCTATATCAACGCCGCAAAGCTCTCTGCTGCCTCTTCTGGCTATGCCGACGAAAACCTCGCAAAGCACCTCCAGTACAGCCGGCCCTGCTGAGCGAAAACAGAATAAGGCCACATGTACCAAACAGACCAATCGGCACGCTGAGAAGTCATGACGACAGAGATTGGGGTGAAATGCACAAGAAACGCAAGATAAACCTCAGAGGGTACGAACGAAACGAACCAGGAACGACCGTTCCTTTGATGCATGACGGGAGGGCCCCCGTTGTTGCAAGTGATAGAGCTCAAGTCGGAGGTGCACCACCTTCGCATGATGGTTAACACGCGGTCGGTAGTGCTGGACGTGGTGAAGCGCGTGTCAATGAACACGGTTTCGTAGAGGACAGTTTAGATGGCGTGAAAAGGGACAAACCCGCGGAAGAGGTGGTGATAGTTCTAGTCGTTCTGGTGGTACTGGTCAACGCCACCAGCCCCACTCACGGAAGGAGGAAAGTTGTGAAAGGCAATTCATGGAGGGAGAATAAGCTTACAAAGGGCGAGATGTAGCATCTTCATGCGCCTCAGGCTGAACGGGACCCGAGGGTAGAGTAGGAGGAGTGAAGACTGAGAATACAACAAAAGCAACGTATCAACAGACAACACCAGGAGCCCCAACGCGTACGGGCATTCGAAGACCAAACTCCCATGCGCTTCCAAACTCGCCGAAAAGGCCGCACACTACGCGCTAGTCCTCGATGCTGCGCGCGCCGTCATCTCTGTCCTCCGTTCACGGTAGATCAGCTGTGCTATATTCGGGAGCTTGGCGTGTAGACTGTATGGGGACCATGAAGAGGGGGGCAAGGGCAAGGGGAGGTGTCCGAATGTATATTTCGTTCCCATTCTCATTCTTTCTTCTTCTATTCTAACAATCGACCTTGTTATATGTAGGATGTGGATCTACTTATCACGCAAGAAGGACCTGCAAAATCGCACTTCTCCGCTGCAGACTTCAACACCCTCATCCTCTCCTCCAACCCGCGTCATTTTTACTGGAAGCTTCCCTAGGGTCCAATAGCCACATATAGGATCTTGTACTACCATTCTGAATATCTCGGCCTTGGATCAAAGGTGGATATATTGACACCGGGGACGATGCTCTTCCCGCCTGTAATGGAGAAGGATGTTGGTTAGTTGGGGCCTGCTGAGCGAGAGCTCAATGATCTGCGTGGTACTGGGATCGAAGGGTTTGGGCTGAGTGGGCTGCGAACGGCAGCGTTGAGATCTGAGATACCACCCGTTCCGTTCCCGATGCTGCTGCTGCATAAACTCCAGGGGTGGGATGATCACCGGCTGGCGAAGGAGAAATATAAACGGGATAAGATGGCGCAGGATGCGAAGGACATTGTGAGGCTGTTGGTTATGAAGTCGCAGGTTGAGGATGCGAGGTGGGTGGGATGGGCGTGTCAAGGAGAGTGCTCCTTCTCTGGCTCAGGATGGACATCGGAAGACGCGAATACGGAAGGACAAGATAGCCCAGATGAATGGTTCGACCCGCTCCTCTTCCCCGCCCCCGACAGCCCCGAATTCATGCGTTTCTTTTGACATCGGGTACGCATCTTCTGTACGTGGTTTCCTGATAAGAGTAAGCTGTGGAAGGAGCTTGGGTTTGCGGTGCAGCCGCTCACATGCGGGTACGCGTCTCGAGCTATTCTTATTCTTGATTTGTCTATTAATTTCTTGCCATAATTAGGAATTTCTGGCGTCGTACCGTTGAACATGGGTGATTTTTTGGTCATATGAGCTGACTGTTGAGGTAGAATACTTAGGGCAAATTACGATTCAAATCAACTCCTTCGCACTCGTCGAACATCCGCCGCATCGTGCACGTGTTGTTACATTCAAGTGGTTCTGCCAAATAGTGGTTTGATGTCCGTGCAATTTTCTCCGCCCTCTTTCTCGTACCATCTACACAGTCCACCTCGTCGTCATTCGGTGTTCCCAAAGTCCTCTAGCTTTGTTGCTTTGTTCTTCCTCTTCGTGAGTATCTCTTTCTGCACCTGTTCTTTTCTCTCCCCCATTCTTCATTTCCTTTCCACTTTTCATGGTCGACTAGAACGTCGCATTATGCGTTCTCCTTACTTAATGTACACGGTACTCAGAAGATGACCAAATCACTCGTACAAACTCAGCTCACTTCGATTTGCCCTCCCTAACCAGGGGGTTATGAGAAGAATACGAATCAACTGCTGATCCTTCCCCTCCTTCCTCGTCTTTACATGTCGTGGTCAAACTTGTGCTAACAGATATCATCTCCATGACAGGTCCTCTAATCTTTGACCGTACCCTACCTCTCTTCAGCTCCTCGCCACGTCCATCCCCATTCTTGTATGTCCTACTTGGTCCCCGACTCAGCTTCCTCCCCTCAGACGAAGATTTAATGCTAAGGTATGCCTCACCATTCCCCCCCTCCTCCTTACACAAGATGCTATCATACATAAACCGTGACGCGCTTCGGTGCGATGGGCTGATTCCTTCAGGAATCATTCAAGTCTCTGATCTATCCCTTTTTATTTCTCTTCCTCGTCCTCGGCATTTATTGTGTACTTTTACTGATGATCCTTTGCTTTTAGGTCCGTATCTGCTCTGTCATACCACCATTCCTAACGCTTGCCATGCTGCACTGCCGCTGTATCCATATTTTCCTTATCTACGTCTTTACTACCCGTGTATCTCCCCTCATAATATGATGTTCTTGCTTTACCCATCTTACCCGAAGTTACAGATAGAGTGTCATTTCCTCCGTGTACTTTTTAAATCTTACGGATCTACTGTAGTGGGTTGTTTTTGTTTTTTCTGAGAGGGACCCACAAGCACCTACTTGACACACCGGCGGTTTTTTTTGTCTACGTAAGTCTCCGATCGACAGTCGTTGACTTAACCCACTCTCCGCACTCATGCTCAGACTCATAGAAGCAGCGCTCTCGGCTTTGCTCTGCGAGAATATGTACGCTTATGTACGCAGGAGGAAGAGAGATGATGGGATCAAAAGATCAAAGTGCAAATAAACAGGTAAAGTTCTCGAGCAAAGCGAGAGAGAGACTGCCACATTTTGGATCGGTGGTCTCGGGCATCTTACTAGTGATGCATTCATCACACACATAGACCCACAAACATCTAAATCTAAATCCGGTGTGTATCGCGACTTTTTTCGTCTTCGCTTCCCGGCTGAGACACAAAAGTGTGCGTGCAGATCTATAGCCGCACACATTGCTTCTACACAATAAAAAGTGGATAATATGAAAGACTATGGTCTATTCTACCGATTTGAATAAAATATACAAAAGTTTATAATGAATTAAGTCTATGAGGGCACAAATGAGATGGGGTATCTAAATGTCACATTTCTCACTCCTTGAGACACGCGTGACACAGGTATCACAAGGCGCGGAATTACCGGGCCAGGGAATCCGATTGACATCAATGAGTGAACCGGTGCAGTGGGCTCCTCCTGATCAATGAGCCATGTTGTCACGCTTCAGTAGAAGGTTTCTTGGAGGCTCATTTCTGGCCCTAATACTACGATTTTAGGTGCATCAGAAACTTGTAACACAGTGGGATCTGAATGTGAATGAATTTAAGCCGTAATATTACTGGTTGTATAAATAAGTTGAGAGAGAAAAATTACAACCATTAAAGTCACCCATTTTCTACATTGATTTGGGTACAGACTTTGACCTATTGGCCCAACGCCTTTCAAATTGTGGATGGAGATAGATATAAGCTAGATATACTTGTATACAAAAAATTAGAACGATCGGACATGTTCTGCCCAAGATATCGGCGTTTGTCTCAAGGAGTGAGAATGTCTCAAGGACCGTCACTACACTGTACATATGAACAATAACGCAAAGAAGTAAGCTGTATGTATAATCAATGGCATTACCTGTCAGTACGCGAGGGTGAATCATCCCGTAAATAAAAGAAGTGACACGGCCAAGGATGGTGTTTCTTGTTCGGTTAAGCATTTTTGTTCCCCTTGTCTGTGCGCCAATCTGTCAATTAGGAGGACTTCCAGTGAGAAGGTTCATCATTTGTCATTTGGAGAGATACAAGGTTGAGCATCGCGGTGCAATTGTGTTCATGCGACTTGTAGTCTTTACACCGCTTTTCTGAATGAATATGCATGCTCAGCATCAATGCTTTCTAACCACCTTTCTTTTACCAGTCCTCGTCCCTTCCATCAGTGAGTTGTTATACTGTCAACACGAACACACCTGCTTAGACATGAAATGGCATCGTACATGGCGGCTAACGATATGCCGTCCGACCTCGAGGTCGTGGGTATGTTTTGCATTATCATACTCGCGATGAAACCTCGATGTTTAAGATACCTACAGTCATATCGCATATCCATGTACTTTCCGCTTTTAATGCTCTATATAACGGTCCCTGTCGATATCCGCCTAGGTCGAAGTGTCATCCTGGTACTCGCATGGATGCCTAAGGTCTTGGACACAATTTGAAATTGAATTCACGACAAATCGTCTCAGTATCCAATTATGTAGCTGCGAGGGGATTCAGGATCTGGGAAATCAGCTGTTGCTTATGCGTCGCACATCTTGAACCAGACAGCTCCCTGCTTGGGACGTTCTTCTTCTCCCACGATGATCCTTACTGCAATAATGAGCGCTATGTATTCATCAACATGGCTCTTTATATCACCGTTCGACTTCACCAATCGAGAAGTGTCATCATCCCCATCATCGTCAACGACCCATTAATCTTTCTTCGCAGTACTTGAGAGCAATTCCAAAAGCTTATAATCGAGCCGATGCAAGTGTCATGACTGTCAGAAATATCGCAGGCGGGAAAGCTGTTTTGAAAGATAATAAAAACAAAAAAGAGCTCAAAGCAATGGGAGAACAGCTAAATAAATGTAAATTTGTTGGTCGTACATGGCAATGTTTGCCATTAAAAATATAGATTTCAAACAGGCATTTCTAACATTATCACTTCTGAACCACTAAGCAGTAATGTGATCATTAGTCAATACTTATATGCATCATTTGATAGAACAAATGTTCCATCACCAAAGTTTGTAGTAAGATTGATTCTTCGGAAGTGGGATTTTCGATCCTGATGTATGTTGTGCTATTCTTTCTCTATACCTCATACGCTTATGTCATATTTCTTTTTTTCTTCTCTCGCAGGTCTCCAACGCACGCGCAGCATATCAATTCCCTAACCCGCACTTCATCTCCAGCTCCTCTCCTTCCCATTCTCTGGCTCTGCTCTCGCCCCTTCCGCATCAAAGGTCCCTTCACCTCTTCAACGGACACCACAAACTCCCTTTCAATGTTCATAAATTTACGTGTACCTGTACCCGTGGGGCATAGTAGTAGTGGTTTGACACACTCAAAATTGATGATATTCAAGACCACCTTCATCCTAGGGTGTATATAAATATTATAAAATACCTTACACACGCAACCTGGGCCGGGTTTTGAGTTTTCTTTTTACTACATCGATACCAATAATTTACAACCGATGCGATGCGACTCAATTGAGCATCCATATATTGTGCACCCTCTTGAGCTTCTATTCTAACCATGCTAAATATTTGCAAAGATATTGGGAATGCTATGTTGAGGTGCGTGTACACTAACTGTGCGGTAGTACCTGTCTGTACTTGCTAATATCTGACTCATGTCAGCTTGTATATGCATCTCCGATTCTTGGAGTCCCAATAGTCGGATGAAAAGAACAAGTGTACGATCGACCTCAAGCAGCTGAAGGTATACAATAAAAAATAGTTCTTACGAAGATGGATAAGCACACGGAGGGAATTGAACCCTACTATGAAACTTGCAAGAGGAGGTGGAACCAGCGGGCTGGCGTGATCCGTACACTACGCGTGCGTATAGGACATTGCCTGACAGAGAACAACTCAACATCCACTTCCTTAGGCGTGAGCCTCCCCCCTCCTTTCATGCTCCTTCTCCTCCTTCACAACCTCTGCTACCTTCTCATCTTTCTTGTCCTCATCTTCACTATCCTCCTCTTCTCCCCTAGCATCGCCACCCTCCTGTTCCCTCCTCTCCTTCTCCTCCTTCTCCCCTTCCTTCACCGCCTCCTCCCTCGCTTTCTCATCTTTAAGTTCTTCCTCTGTGAGCGGCTGCACCACAAACCCAAGCTCCTTCCACAGCTTACTCTTATCAGGAAGCCACATACAGAAGATGCGTACCTGATGCCAAGAGATACGCATGAATTCGGGGCCGTCAGGGGCAGGGAAGAGGAGCGGGTCGGACCATTCATCTGGGCTATCTTGTCCTTCTGTATTTGCGTCTTCTGATGTCCGTCCTGAGCTAGAGAAGGAGCACCCTCCTTGACATGCCCATCCCACCCACCTCACATCTCCCCAACCTACGACTTCATAGCCAACAGCCTCACAATGTCCTTCGCATCCTGCGCCATCTTATCCCGTTTATATTTCTCCTTCGCCAGCCGGTGATCATCCCACCCCTGGAGTTTATGCAGCAGCAGCACCGGGAACGGAATGAGTGGTATCCCAGGTCTCAACACTGCCGTTTGCAGCCCACTCAGCCCAAACCCTTTGATCCCAGTACCATGCAGATCATTAAGCTCTCGCTCAACAGGCCCCAACTAACCAACATCCTTCTCCATCACAGGCGGGAGGAGAATTGTCCCCGGTGTCAATATATCTACCTTTGATTCAAGACCGAGATATTCAGAGCGGTAGTACAGGATCCGATATGTCGCTGATGGATCCCGAGGAAGCTTCAAGTGGAAATGACGTGGGTTGGAGGAGAGGATGAGGGTTTTGAGGTCTGCGGTGGAGAGGTGTGATCCTGCAGGTCCTTCTTGCGCGATCAGTAGATCCACATCCTACATATAGATTGTTAGAACAGAAGAGGAAAGAACGTGAATAGAACGAGACGTACCTTCGGACACCTCCCCTTCCCCTTCCCCCCTCCTTGTGGTCCCCATACAGTCTAGATGCCAAGCTCCCAAATCAGCACAGCTGATCTGCCGTGAATGGAGGATAGAAACGATGACGCACACAACGTCGAGGACTAGCGCGTAGTGTGCGGCCTGTTTAGCAAGTTTAGCAGTGCATGGGGGTTTGGCTTTTTTCTTTCGGGCAGGCGTGGGGTTGGTGAGTTGGGAGGTAGTGGTGCTGGTGGCCGGAAGCGGAAGAGGAATGGTGGATGAGGAAGCGGGAGCGGTAGTAGTGGCGGAAGTAGAACTGACACCCTCAATGTCAACAGACGCCCCATTCCTCGAAGTTGAAAGCTGAGCCTGCCCTTTCCCTGTCTCCTGACATTGATTAGCAGCCTGCATGAAATCTCGAATGCCTATGAACGTGGTAGCTCCCGCTGTTGTCTGTTGGGATGTTGCTTGTGCTGCATCCTCATTCCTCGCTGCTCTTGCTCTTCCCTCGAGCCCTGTTCAGCGTGCGGTGGATGAAGAATCTGTACCTCACCCCTCATTGGCCTATAAATAAAAGGGCAACTTATACCTCAGACATGACATCCTCTTTAAACTGGATATAATCTGTTGTTAAATGCGTCAGTGCATATTATTCGTAAAGCAACTCTGGATATGTTGTCGGAATTGAGGGTCTTCAAACATGGTGAAGTTGGGCGAGTAGGAACTGAAGGAGCACAAGGAACAGATAAAGCTCAATGTGGGTTTATCAATAACTATAAAATGTTTAATTGAGAGGTCTTCGGGGACGAGATAGTCGCTGCCAAAATGGACAGCTACGTTGACACTAAGGGTGTAGACAATCAGTACCAAATATCCATATAGACTTACTCCGGGCCGGGATGGGTACTCTACTGTGAACTTTGAAGGCGCTGAGTGTCAAATGTTGAGCGAGTATTTGGTTTAAAACATTGATTTTCACTCGTACTAGGTACTCTGCCTATTAATGAGATAGTAGTCGTTTCTCTCAAAATATTACTATTCGTTAGCTTGAAGGCAGCAGAAGTTATTAGCCAAACGTCGGAAAATTAGGTGCCAACCAATGACCATAGTATACTTCATTTTGTGTTCATCTTTTTATTTATGAACATATTTAGAATCTAGAACTTCTGAAATGACTGTATATATAGCCTGAAGCCGGATCAGCATATAAAATAGTCCGTCGTAATGCAGTTCTTTGTAAATACCCATTATTAATCAACAGCCTCTTCAATTTGCGAGATATCTTTGTCACTTCGATACCCAGCAAAATATTGCGTTCTAGTGCCCTGCCACTCATTATATAATATGAAGCCTAAGGAACTAAGGTTTTGAAACCCTGAAGTTAGTTCACACTTTTGAACAATCTCGAATGAGGCAAATTTACCACTCGAACCAGCATACCGCTGAGCCTCGAAAGGCACTCTAGCTATCTGAGTAGAAGCTAAAATATTAACGTCAGTACAGATAACAGATTAGGTGCAATGTGATATAATACCAAGAATTTTTGTTGAGGTGATAGGAGTCTCCGATCGTAAAATGAAGACGCGGCTAGGTCCACTAACATTCTGGAAGTTACCCCCCGCGAATGTGCAGTTTGATATATTCTCAAATTGATTCAACAACTTCCTCTCCTTATCTTCGCACTGAATATTCCCAAGACCTTGCCTGAGGACTGCAGCAATTTCCTCGGGGGTGCCTTGAAATGTCAAGTTGCCGCTGTCATTGTTGGAGGCGATTACCTGATCAAAGTGCGAGTTTTGTGCTCCATAAAAGAAACTGTAAGATTTTCCATGACCAGTGTTGGACATATCTTGTGGAGTCTTTAATAGTGATACGGATGAGGGTAATTGTGTTGTGAAGAGGGAAAGTATTTAAGTCAATCTTTCGCTGAGCATTACATAAGAATATAAGTACACTCTCCAGCCTCTATATCGAATATTTTGGGACAGGGAGATAATAAAAGGAACAACTTTAGTGTTTCGGAAATATTCACTCAGAAAAGCGGTGTACAGACTGCAAGTCGCATGAACGCAATTTTGCCGTGATGCTCAACCTTGTATTTCTCCAAGTGACAAATCATGAACCTTCTCACTGGAAATCCTCCTAGTTGACAGATTGATGCGCAGACGAAGGAAATAAAATGATTAACAACCGAACAAGACACCATCCTTGCTCGTGTCACTTCTTTGATTCACGGGATTATTCCCTCTCTCGTACCGACAGGTTATGCCGTTGATCTACGGCTTACTTCTTTTCGTTATTACTGGCGCTAAAAAGAACTACTTCTCGGTGCAAAATACCGGAAGCGGAGACAAAGATGCCTGTGATATACACCGATTACAGAGGCTTGTGGGCCCATGTGTGCGGTGTGGACCTTTCGCAGGATTGACAGGTTCGCCTAAGGTCCGTTTAATAATTGATAATCTAGATAAGAATATAAGGGGCTGAGCTGTTGCATGTATGAATAAGGAGTCGAAGGAGATAACTATGAGAGTCGTTAACGCGCAAAGAATTGTAGGTGTTTGTGGGTCGCTGATGTATTGAACTAAAAAGCGTAACAATCGAACTAGAAACACTGTCCATGGCAGTGTTACTTCTTTGATTCGTCTCTCTTACCGATACTAGGAACATCATGAACTTTACCATTTACTTCTTCGCGTTATTGTTTATATGTGATACTGGCTCTAAAAATAACCAGGCTCCTGTTGCAAAAAACCAGAAGCGAAGACGAAAAAAGCCGTGATGCATACCGGATTTAGATGTTTGTGGGTCCATGTGTGATGAGTATGCTCACCAGGGTCCAGCCAGCGACAGGGCAATTATTATTCCCGAAAATATTGCCCTTTGTAATGGATTGTGGATGTATCTTAATTCCCAGATCTCTCACAGGATTGACAAGTTTGCACAATGTACTTTCGAATGGAGTCGCTGTTTGTTGACTCCCGCTGAGAACAAGGAAATGAGTTGTCGTGCGTACGAAATGCATAAGGAGTCGAGTGAGATAACTAGTAGTATCGTTATGCAAAGAATTGTAGGCGTTTGTGGATCGCTGATGTATAGGTATAAATCTTGACCTCTATTATTAGTCCATACAATTTAAACAATTGCGCGTGCGATTCATTCGGAATCACTAATACAAGCTTTAGGTATTAATTATTTAGCTATTACCAGACATTACACTAAATGAGGTGAAGCTTGACTAGTGAAAAAAATACGCAGTGAAAGTTTCCAGAACTAATAACATCTCCACATAGCAGAACAACGGAGTTTTAGATCTTACCCCTGTGCATTCATCTAACCCGTCTATTGTCAAAAGAGAATGGCCAGAGGGATTTGTATCCCTAAAAGCTTGCTCGGCTCAGTTACAAGCTTTTGAAGCTGTTCTTGAGCGCTGCGAAGAAAAACTAAAAGATCATTGGCAATATTTGAAGGTCATGGCACTTCTCGACTGGTGAAGTCGACGGGTAGTATAAAAAGCTATGTAGATGAATAGATGGCGTTCATTGTTGTTGTAAGGATCATCATGTGAGAAGAACATCCCAAGTAGTGATTTGTCTGACTAATGATGCATCATGCGCGACGCTATACGGAATAGCGGATTTCCCAGATCTTGAATCTCCCTAAAGCCAGATAATTTGATACCAGGAAGATTTGTCGTTAACCCACTTTGAAATGGTCTCCAAGACATCCATGCGAGTACCAGGATGACACATTGACTTAGGCGAATATCGACGGGGCTCGTCATATTTAGCATCAAAAGCTAAAAGTCGAGAAGTGTGAGATCTGGCTGTATATATGTTAAACGTCGAAGAGTCACGCGAATACGATACTGCAAAACGTACCGGCAGAGTCGACACCAGACGCCCTAACGTTAGCCGCCATGTAGGATGCTATTTCATGCGCGAGTAGGTGTGTTTGTGTTGACAGTGTAACAACTCACTGGTGAAGGGGACAAGGTCGATAAAAGAAAAGCAGTTAGAGGGCACTAATGCTGAGCATGAGTGCGGAGAGTGGGGTAAGTCAGCGACAGTCGATCGGAGACCCACGTAGACAGAAAAACCGCGGGTGTGTCAAGCAGGTGCTTGTGGGTCCCTCTCAGAAAAAACAAAAACAACCCACTACAATAGATCCGTAAGGTTTAAAAAGTACACGGAGGAAATGTCACTCCATCTGTAACTTCGGGTAAGATGTGTAAAGCAAGAATATCACATTATGAGGGGAGATACACGGGTAGTAAAGACGTAGATAAGGAAAATATGGATACAGCGACAGAGCAGCATGGCAAGCGTTGGGAGTGGTGGTATGACAGAGCAGATACGGACCTAAAAGCAAAGGATCATCAGTAAAAGTACACAATAAATGCCGAGGACGAGGAAGAGAAATAAAAAGGGATAGATCAGAGACTTGAATGGTTCCTGAAGGAATCAGCCCATCGCACCGAAGCGCGTCACGGTTTATGTATGATAGCATCTTGTGTAAGGAGGAGGGGGGGAATGGTGAGGCATACCTTAGCATTAAATCTTCGTCTGAGGGGAGGAAGCTGAGTCGGGGACCAAGTAGGACATACAAGAATGGGGATGGACGTGGCGAGGAGCTGAAGAGAGGTAGGGTACGGTCAAAGATTAGAGGACCTGTCATGGAGATGATGTCTGTTAGCACAAGTTTGACCACGACATGTAAAGACGAGGAAGGAGGGGAAGGATCAGCAGTTGATTCGTATTCTTCTCATAACCCCCTGGTAAGGAAGGGCAAATCGAAGTGAGCTGAGTTTGTACGAGTGATTTGGTCATCTTCTGAGTACCGTGTGCATTGAGTAAGGAGGACGCATAATGCGACGTTCCATAGTAGTCGACCATGAAAAGTGGAAAGGAAATGAAGAATGGGGGAGAGAAAAGAACAGGTGCAGAAAGAGATACTCACGAAGAGGGAGAACGAAGCAACAAAGCTAGAGGACTTTGGGAACGCTGAATGACGACGAGGTGGACTGTGTAGATGGTACGAGAAAGAGGGCGGAGAAAATTGCACGGACATCAAACCACTATTTGGCAGAACCACTTGAATGTAACAACACGTGCACGATGCGGCGGATGTTCGACGAGTGCGAAGGAGTTGATTTGAATCGTAATTTGCCCTAAGTATTCTACCTCAACAGTCAACTCATATGACCAAAAAATCACCCATGTTCAACGGTACGACGCCAGAAATTCCTAATTATGGCAAGAAATTAATAGACAAATCAAGAATAAGAATAGCTCGAGACGCGTACCCGCATGTGAGCGGCTGCACCGCAAACCCAAGCTCCTTCCACAGCTTACTCTTATCAGGAAACCACGTACAGAAGATGCGTACCCGATGTCAAAAGAAACGCATGAATTCGGGGCTGTCGGGGGCAGGGAAGAGGAGCGGGTCGAACCATTCATCTGGGCTATCTTGTCCTTCCGTATTCGCGTCTTCCGATGTCCATCCTGAGCCAGAGAAGGAGCACCCTCCTTGACACGCCCATCCCACCCACCTCGCATCCTCAACCTGCGACTTCATAACCAACAGCCTCACAATGTCCTTCGCATCCTGCGTCATCTTATCCCGTTTATGTTTCTCCTCCGCCAGCCGGCGATCATCCCGCCCCTGGAGTTTATGCAGCAGCAGCACCGGGAACGGAACGAGTGGTATCCCAGGTCTCAACGCTGCCATTCGCAGCCCGCTCAGCCCAAACCCTTCGATCCCAGTACCATGCAGATCATTAAGCTCACACTCAACAGGCCCCAACCAACCAACATCCTTCTTCATTACAGGCGGGAGGAGTATCGTCCCCGGTATTAATATATCCACCTTTGATTCAAGATTGAGATATTCAGAGCGGTAGTACGAGATCCTATGCGTGGCTGTTGGACCCTGGGAAACTTTCAGTAAAAATGACGCGGGTTGGAGGAGAGGATGAGGGTGTCGAGGTCTGCAGCGGAGAAGTGCGATTCTGCAGGTCCTTCTTGTGTGATAAGTAGATCCACATCCTACATATAACAAGTAGATCGTTAGAGTAGAAGTGTAAGCATGAGAATGGAACGAAACGTACCTTTGGACACCTCCCCTTGCCCTTGCCTCCTTCCTCATGGTCCCCATACAACCTACACGCCAAGCTCCCAAACACAGCATAGCTGATCTGTCGTGAATGGAGGATAGAGACGACGGCGCACCCAGCGTCGAGGACGAGTGCGTAGTATACGGCCTGTTTGGCGAGCTTGGCGGCGCGTGGGGGTTTGGCCTTTTCTTTCGAGCGGGCTTGGAGTTAGCGGGCTAGGAGGTAGTGGTACTAGTGGTGGGCTGCATGATGGCCGGAGGCGGAGCAGAGTTTGGAAGATGAAGGAGTGGTAGTTGTGGCGCTCGTAGTAGTGGCAGAAGTAGAACCGACGACAATATCGATAGATGCCCCATTCGTTGAAGTCGAAGGATGAGCCTTCCCTTTCCCCATCTGCTGTCGTCGATTAGCAGTCTGTAGTGCAATCTCGAACGCCCGTGCCCGTGGAAGCTCGCGCTGCTCTTTGTTAGAACGTTGCTCTTGTTGCATACTCAATCCTCTCTGCTCCAGCTCTACCCTTGGGCCTCGTTCAGCCTGCGGCGCATGAGGACACTGCATCTTGCCCCTTATAGGTGTATTCTCCTATGAATTGCCCTCCACACCTTCCCTTTCCTCTGTGAGTGGGGCCAGTTGGCGTTGGCCGGTGCCACTGGTACCACTAGAACCATTACCACCTCCTTCGCGGGTTTGTCCCCTTCCTCGTCCTCTAGCCTGTCCTCTTACGGAGCCGTGCTCACTGACACGCGCTTCACCATGCCCGGCACCACCGACCGTACGTCTACCATCGTGCGAAGGTGGTGCACCTCCTCCGACTTGAGCTCTATCACTCGCAACAGCGGGGAGCCCTCCTGTCATGCGTCACAGGTTTGTCGTTCCGGGTTCGTTTCGTTCGTACCCTCTGAGGTTTGTCTTGCGTTTCTTGTGCATTTCACCTCAATTTCTGTCGCCATTTTCTCCCTCTCAACATTCAATCTTTCATCCGTGTTCCCTCTCAAAATCTCACTCTCCATCGTTCAAGCCCTGGCCCTCCTCACTACGGATCTCTTCTGTTTCCTCCTTCCTCACTACGGATCTCTTCTGTTTCCTCCTTCCTCCCAACGGCATCACCTACAAATACTGGACCTGAACTTTCATTCGCATGGCCCACTTTCTTAGAAGCCAGTATTCGTGAACGCCAGTCCGCACCTGGCACGAGGCATCTCATCTACGCACACAACCAGCGCACCCCGAGCGGGTAGAATACCATATCGTGCAGACTCGTTCCGAGGCGCGATACGCCGAGTGCGAGATCTTGGGGGCGTATGTCGAGATTAAAATTCGTCCTCTGGGTATGTCCTATTGCCATTGTCGACCTAGACACCGGCTAGTAGTGTAGGAATATATATCTAAATAAATCCTAGAGAACCTGTATGTCTAGAAAACAAAAGAATAAATTTGCGAGGATGGCCTCACTTCGGTCCTAACAACCTAGAAAGAAGACTGCTAATAGAATGACGAAGAGTTGAGGGAAAGGGAAACCGGAGAAAGAAGGCTGAGTTGCTGACGGACTGATAGAGCGACGGAGAAGACGACGAGTGCGCGACGGGCACGACGAAGACGACAGAGACGGAGGAAGACTGCTAGGAGAAACGCTAAAATAGTCGCCGGAGCGCAACTACGATAGCTCGACAACGAG